>PVIH01003053.1:0-170527 GCA_004025045.1 Sigmodon hispidus | reverse complement strand
TTTTCTTTATTTCGTCCTTTGTAACCTTTTTCTCTGTTTCGTCTGCTGCATCTTGCCGTGCCTGCCTGGCACCCTCCTCTTGAGTGCCAGGCAAGGACCTTCTGGTTCAACCCAAAGATTCAATCAATGCAAGTTCACCACCTGAAACACTCGGGCCGCCCACACAGGTACAGCCCAGCTCTTCCAACACAGCCAGCAGCTGCCCCCTCCTTCCCCATTGATGCGCCTCTCTTCATCCCGCCCCCTGTGTAGACCAGCAGCCTCGTGCGTTTGACAGATGACAGCATAAGACAATAGAAACTGGAGGGTGGTGGTATATGGTAATCCAGGAGTTTAGAAACAGCTCGTTATTGCTAGTATGTACGTTCTACAGTCTCGATATCCACAGAGCTCCCTCACTGCTCTTTAGGCTAATTCCTTTAACAACTACATGCAGAAATACAATCTGCCCTGACCCTAACCCAAAAGTGAAGAAAATCCGTATCTACAAATAACTTCCTCAAGAATATCCTTTACTCACACTAACTAGTAACTCGACAAAAATTGAGTGAACAAATTGTGGAATATACACCCAGTGAAATTCTACTCCGTAACAAAAAGGAACCAAGACAAAATAATAACTGATCAAACTGTATACCCAAAAGATAATTACATTAATTTTGGGTGGGTTTTTTTTTTTTTTGCTTTGTTTTTAATTTGAAGGGACAGAGGGAGGGAGTGGAAGGGAGGAAAAAAAGAAGACCGACCAGCCAGGAGCTCTCCGGCCGCTTCAATCTTAGGTCTGGAGCTGCGGTCTCCTGCCTGTAGTTGTTCTATCTGGACACCAGGGGGCGATGAGGGTCCGGGAAGGAGTGCGTGCAGAGAACAAGGTGCGCGATGGCCAGGGGGCGGGGCAAGGTTCGCGTTCAGTGTGGAGGGGCGGGACCGAGGGGCGAGGGGCGGGGCGTGAGAGAGGGGCGGAGCAGCTAAAGCACCGGGCGCAAGGGGCGGGGCGCAGCGGGTGCACGCGGGCGCCGGCGCAGCGCGGCGCAGCTCAGGGTCACCATGGCGGAGGTGCAGCAGCTCCGAGTGCAGGAGGCTGTGGACGCCATGGTGAAAAGTGTGGAGAGGGAGAACATCCGGAAGATGCAGGTAGCGGTGCGGCCCCGCACCGGGGTGGGGACTGGAAAGCTCGGGCGGGGGTGGGGCCTCACGCGGGCCGTTTCCTCCTGCATGGCCTCGGTTCCATGTGTTCGGCTCGGGAGAACCACCAGGCCTGTGCTGGTACAGATGCCGGGAGCCCTGAACACCCGCCTGCCTTTACTTACTGGCTTAGCTTAACCTTACGACCCCACCGTCGACAGTGTGGGTCGTCCCCTGGTGGGGCGTTGCCTAACCAGGCCGACCTTTGAACTCTGCTGCAGATACCTGGTTTTCTTCCGCCCAGTCTTGGGTACGTTATGTACCAGTGAGCTAGTAGAAACAGACCCAGGTTAGCTCAGGTTGTACCTGCACTACCTTCGGAGTGCTGGGATGACAGGTGTATGCGGTGCAGGATGGAGCACAGGGCTTAGAACTAGGCAAGCGCTCTTCAGGAACATATATCCCCAGCTCACAAATAGTAGACTAGATGGGGTGCTCGCCCCAGGCTCATGGAGTCCTGATGACATTCGCAGGGAAAATGAAGCAGAGGGTGATGAGGAACATACAGTAGGCAGAAGCATAGCTTCCAGACCCTTGTATTCCTTAGTAGGGCTTTCCTTGCAGTCTTGCCTTTCTAACCAGGTTCTGCCCTCACTCCCCAGGGCCTCATGTTCCGGTGCAGCGCCAACTGCTGTGAGGACAGCCAGGCATCTATGCAGCAGGTGCACCAGTGCATTGAGCGCTGCCATGCACCTTTGGCTCAAGCCCAGGCCTTGGTGACCAGTGAGCTGGAAAGGTTTCAGGTGAGGAATGCCACAGAGTTCTCAAGTCTGGGTGGGAGATGAGAAACATTCTTTCTACTTTAGGGCCTCAATTCTGTTAACACTGGTGGCGGTCCTTTGGCTAACTGGTATTCTTGGGGTTTGAAATTTTGGAGAAAGCCCTGGGAGTTGAGTGCTTTTAAGTTATGCCATATTTTTCCATAGAAATGTAATGTAATTTTCCCATGATAAGGTAAAAAGGAGTTTATAGCCAAGCATCTTTATGCCTTTTGGGTTCTCATTTGAAGTGCTGAGTGTCAAATAAATTCTATGAGGTGGCTCAATGGATAAGAGCACTTACTGGTCTTAAGAAGACCCAGGTTGGGTTCCCAGCACCCGTGTGGTAGCTCACAACCATCTGCAACTCCAATTCCATGGGCTATGACAACTCTTCTGACATCTGCAGGTTCCTGCACACACATGGTATATATACATATATCCAGGAACACAAATATAAAATAGGTATTTTTCCAAGCTATCAGCCAAGCAGTGGTGGGGCGGCCTTTTAGGATCTCTGAGTTCAAGGCCAGCCTGGTCTAAGGAACAAATTCCAGGACAGCCAGGGCTACACAAAAAAAAAACCTGTCTCAAGGAGGGGGGACACCTGTCAGAAGCTCCCCTGCTAAGAGTGGGACCTCATGAGTCCCTCCTTTTTAATTCCTTTTTAAAATGATGAAATCTCCTGAAAAGTGGACTGAGTATTAGTCTTAAAAAGATGCCGATCAGTGGCTAGTTCAGTACTTGCCACACAAGCCTGGCAACTTGAGTTTGATCCCCAGAATCCACAGAAAGATGGAATGAGAGAGCCAACTCTGAGAGTTGCCCTCTGACCCTGTAGGTGTGACACCACATACATGCCAGTCACACACATGGTTTCAAAGGTGCAGACCTCCCCAGAATGTCCCCTGTTTGGGACACCTGTTGAGAGGCTTCCATGGTCCAGAAAGCTCAGTCATAGAAAGCATTAGTATTCTGTAGGTTTTTGAGACAGTCTTAGCTCTGTAGCCCAGGCTGGCCTGAAGCAGAGCAGTCCGACTGTATCTGCCTGCCAACTGCTGGGATTACAGACCTGTGACACCAGCCCTACAGTGCACTGTAAAGTCTCCTTTTCCTTCCTGGAACAAACCTGCTGTGATAAGTTTCTGACCCGGACTTTCCGGCCTGGGCCAGAGGTTTGACTGGTAGTTTGGTGGTCCGACAGACCCACAGAAACACAGAGCGTTGATCGACCTAGGGCCCGGGCATATAACTTCCTAACTTCTTCATCTGAACTCAACCCATCTTGTTCAGCCATGTGACTTGACACCTTTTCTCAGAGCAGTATTTCAGTTTCTTTCCTCTGTGTCGCCTCCTGGCATCTGTGTCTGTTCTTCTTGTACTTAAGGGTGAGTTTTCCAGTCTGGTAGCTCCACTACACTTCCTGTCTGCCTTCAGCCAATCAGCATTTTTATTAAACTAGTAGGAGGGACAAATATTTACAAGGTACCATAATCCCACTACACAAACCTGTCCGTATTTTCATTTTCCTCCCTTTCTCTGAGTGTGTATTGTGGGATCTGGAAGCAAACACTCCCTGGTAGCCTAACAGTTACAGCTAATACGGGTTACACTTCACACTCTAAGGTACAGAACTAACTCTTCAAAGGCCCAACCATTGTGAAATAATAACAGCAAAGCATTGATCCTTCTTTCATTTTGAGACATTTCTAAATGCGACCTTTAAATAACCGGTTCTCGGGTTGCTCTGTTTCTCTTCCCCTTTTCCTTATAGTCACTCCAGGCTAACTTACTGCACAACTGTTTACACTGGTAATGAAGGATTTTATGGGGCTACTTGGTCCAGCAGGCACACTCCCCTCCCTCAAGCATTTTACATTTGGCCACGGGACACCTCACTCCATGTTTTCCGTCCTCCAGGCCATTTCTCTCTGCCTCCTGGCTTTTTCCCCTTTCCAGCCTCTGCCCAGTAGAATACGCAGGTTGGCATTGGTCTTGGTTTCTTTTCTCAACTGTTAATATCCTATAGCAGGGGTGCCCAATCAGTGAGTGGCCTTCGCCACATGCAGCCCAACATAAAACTGCAAACCTATTTAAACTATTTTTAAGACATTTGTGTATGTCATTGCTATCTCGTTTTTGGTTTTTGTTGGTTTAGTTCGGTTTTTTGTTTGTTTGTTTGTTTGTTTTTGAAAGAGGGTTTCTCAGTGTAGCACTGATTGTCCTAGAAGACTCTGTAGACCAGGCTGGCCTCTGAACCAGAGATCTATCTACCTGCCTCTCTACCTCCCAAGCACTGCAATTAAAAGTATATGTCCTTTTGCTTTGTAGTTTTACATTTCTTGAGCATAAAGTTTGTAAATAACAGTCTGGCCAAGAGAAGCCCAAATGTTAGATACCCCTGATAGTGCTTGTTTTCAGACCTCACTCCCAAGCTTTGATTCACATATCCAACTCTTGCTAACATCTCCGCACCAGACTGTAAATCCCATGTGAACAGGAACACTTAGGCTTTGTTTCTGTATTTCACAGAAGAAAACCTGGCCCTAAAGACATTAAAGAACTAAAATGTATACTAGGGGGGTGGTGAAGGGCTAAGGCGCTTGACACACAGACATGTCCAGAGTGAGTTCACCAGAAACCATTGTCTCTTTGGCATGCCAACCCACCTGCATTTCAGCCTCAGAAGGCAGAAACAGAATCTCTGAAGTGAGCAGATAAGCCAGACCAGCCAGATCAGTGAGCTCTTGGTTTTCCTGAGAGCCCCTGCTTCAGTGAATATGTGGATAAGCAATGGAGGATTTAGCTAAGAAATACTGCACTTAGCAACTGGCAGAGAGACAATCTGTATGACGCCTGTAGCCCAAGGCTGAACCTGGGACCAACATTCAGACAATAGAAGCCAACCCCTCATCCTTCTCTCTCTTCCTCACACAGGACCGCCTGGCACGGTGCACCATGCATTGCAATGACAAAGCCAAAGACTCAATAGATGCAGGAAATAAGGAGCTGCAGGTGAAGCGACAGCTGGACAGCTGTGTGACCAAGTGTGTGGATGACCACATGCACCTCATCCCAACAATGACCAAGAAGATGAAGGAGTCTCTGTCATCCATTGGGAAATAAAATTGTTTGCCAGTGACCATGGGACTGAGGGCTCACTATCTAAAAGGAAGAATGGAAGTTTAGTGTGTTAAGCAATGTTTGAATGAGGAAAACTCAGGACACAGCAAGTTCCAGGCAAATGCTGCTCACCTCTGGACACCAGTTCCTTCGCATCTGGATCTTAAAAGGTGACATGGAAAGAAGCTGGTGCTAAAATCTGAATCACAGATAGCACGGGGCGAACTCTAGATCCTAAATTTTGGTGTACAGTTCTCGTTCTGGCAGGAGAGATTGCCCTTGTACCAGGGGCTCAGATTCTTACTACACAGACAGCAAGCTGGCAGGTAAAGTTTGAGGAGAGGTGTCTGTTGCCAAGCTCCTGTTTACCACACACACCTTACATGTGCTCTGAAACACACCCAGTAGGCTAGTAATCTAGACGGAGGGAAAGGTTTCCTTTCCAGATTCTATTTCCTTCTGTCTTATATGCAAGAGCACACTGTGGATTTAAAGCACAGGAGGAGAGTAGTTTAAATAACTTCTAGAAGGTTCCTCGTATTTTTAGCCATCAAAGTGGGAAAGTCCATTTCTTCAAATTCTATCATTCTAAAAGCCCAGAAGAAGCAGGGCAGTATCACACTGCATGGGAAAGTTCCTTTCTCTGACTTCTGTGGCGAAGTGACACATCCCCATAAAGAGCAAGAGGGTTTGATTGTGACATACCGGTAACTGAGAATAAACAGTCAAATAGGAGCTGTTGAGAAGTACTAGGTTTGGGAAAACCTAAGTTTTACAAAAAGAAGTCCAAACCCAGTAATTACTTTCTCAGGCCCCTGAGTTCACAGAGCCTTTTAGAGATAATCCTCTAGCAACAAGGATGCCTAAAAGTAAGAAACTTGGGCCAAGGAAAGCTAGGATCACTATAGAGTAAGACTGGTACACGCTTTACCAAATGCCATTTTTGCCTGGGGCTTTGCAGTGTAGTGTTTTGGCCCCAGCACGGTACCTTATCTTTTGGATAAGTACTATGTTATATTTATACCAACTAATTACTTGAAACAGGGATAATACTTGTCAGATTGTTGTCAAGCCTGAAATATATTTTCCAAGTGGTTTTGTTTTTAAATAAAATTTTATTGTCTCCAACTTTTTCCTAGTGGGCAGTGATATATGAGTATCCCTCTGAATTTAAGACATGAGAGTACATAGTAGTAGATGGGAAACCCTAAGAGAAAGTCAGAGCATCATAGCTTAAAGTCTGTTAATATAGAGAAGATAGCCAGTGACAAGCGGTGCTGGCACATACCTCTTTTCTGTTGTTTTGTGAGACAGGGTCTCTCTGTCCTGGAACTCTGTGGACCAGGCTGGCCATGAAGTCACAGATAACCGCCTGCCTCTCAAGTACTGGGATTAAAGCTCTGAGCCAACTGCACACAATTTTCTTTAATCCCAGCACTTGAGAGGCAGAGGCAGATGGATCTCTGAGTTTGAGGACAGCTGGGCTACACAGAGCCCCGTCTCAAAAGCCCCTCCAGAAAATAGCAGGAATAGGGGTACATACCTGTAAACTTAGTGCTTCTAAGGTTGAGGTAAGGAGGACTGTCCTGGTTTGAACACAGCCTGGGCTACATACCAAGGCCAAAAGTCTTCCGTAGTGACACAGCAAGAGGTGCTAAGAGTATACAGTTAAGACTGTAGGTGTTTGTGTAGCTCAGATGGAAAGAGATTCTGACAGTCAGGAGCCCAGGCATACTGAGTGTTACAGCTCTGATGTAAAAGTATTCAGACAGTCAGGAGCCAATGAACACCACAGGTCACAGTAAGCATAAGTAGCAGCTTACAGCCCTGCTTCAGGGAAAGGTTTCCCCAATGTTAACAACTGCTGGCAGGGGCACTCTGCTGAGGAAAGGCTTCCTCTACCAAAGTGTTATAGTGTTCTCTTCTGTAACAAAAGGTCGGCCCCAGCCAGGGAAGGTCCCTTGGACAGCTTCACTCCCTCAGCTGTTCTCTGTCCAGGCTGGCTTGCTGCTCCACCAGAGATCTTCACCCAAACCTCATTCAAGAGATGTATTAGGAAGGATCCAGGAGACTGGCTGACTCAGCCCAGGGTGGAAGAGAAAAGGAAAGGGCAGCAGGAGCAGGGCTGATATAGGCTTCTTGGGGTGGAGCTTTTAAGATTTATTTATTATGTATACAGAAGAGGCTACCAGATAGGTGGTTTTTTAACTTTTAACCCGGACTTGGTTTTGATTTCAGGGTCAAAATGTTTCCTTTCACTGGCTCCTTTGGGCTTTGGGGCTCTAATTTCAGGACCAGGGCATATTTCTTTTACTGGCTCTGATTCTAGGGTCAACATGTGTTTCTTTGGTGCTGGTTTCAGAGTTGGGAATATTTCTTTTGGGTTCTGGGTTCAGGGATAAAGTATTTCTTTCAGCGGAGGAGGAAGGCGCAGTGCTTGCCAGCTGAGATGACCAAGGAGACACGAAGACTTATGCTGTTTTCGCCTACGTGGATTCAACTTGTAAAGCGAAATCCCCACTGCTCCTCTGCCATTTGGTGCTACTTAGGGGTGACCACGTGAAACCCACAGACTCCCCAAACCTTCATATAGTTGTAGTGGAGAGTAGGTACTATTACCTTGACCTAGAGGTGTGGCCTCTTGGCCAGTGTAGATCTGGGAATCACTTCTGACCTTGAGGCACTAAGACTAGGGATGTGATTAAAGAGCAGCTATGATCAGGGCGCAAGCACGGATGCAGAATTCTCTTTTTTTGTTTTGTTTTGTTTTTTCTCGTCTTCTTACATAAAAGACCCAACTCACTGAGTAAAGCCACGTAGACCAGTATAGCTTTTCAAAACACACAACTGTTTGATCTCTTATATCATTGTGTTACCCTATAAGCCCCTTAATAAGTATTAACTATTAAAAAAAAAACCTCCACTGAAGAACTGCCTCCAATCTACAGGTCTGTAGAGAGCATGTCGTCTGTGGGGACGTTCACTGAGGGCAATGCCTCCCCTAGGAAGGTACTCCCAGCACTTAGAAGACAGAGCTAGGCTCAGACCTCAGGACTTTCAAGTGGTACGCCTCACACTGTGTACAGGGACCGTGATGTGCTAAGTGGGGTTCTGGGGACGGAACTGCTGTACCATCGGTAAGAATACTGCAGGCTATCGATTCACATCCTGAAATCAGCCCCGGCCCCTTCCCGTTCCTGGTGCAGAGAAGCCATTCATTAATCTGGGTGCTTCTGGAACCCTCGCCTTCATCTGGGTACGCTTAGGGAAAAAGGACTGCGGTGCGGCAGTCTGTGGCGCCAAGTCAGTTCCGACTACACGGTGAGCTCGAGGCCCGCATGAATTACATCAAAAGCAAGGAGAGGGCAGGGGAAAGAGGAAATGGAAAGAGAAAAGAAAAATGGAAAGGGAAAAATTAAGAAAAAAAGTGACAGGCAAAGAAGCACAGAACGGATGATCCACTTCAATTTTACACAAAGGAATCTTAGCCCAGGCCCCGCCTCTCAGTCTTAGCCAATCGCTGATGCCGTAACCGGAAGCTGATTCAAGAGGCCTTCGCAGTATCGCGAGATGAAAGGAATGCTTACCGGAAGGTAATTGCTTCCCGCGGCAGTGACGTCAGACATCAGCGCCCGGCCTGCCGCGCGTGCGTTTGTGTGGCCGCCCGCTCCTTCCCATCGAGCCCGCTCAAGAGTCGCCATGAGCAAGGCCCACCCGCCCGAACTGAAGAAGTGAGTAAAGTCGGCCTGGCCGAGGCCTCCTGCTCGCGCAAACCCTCTTCCCGCCTTCCCTCGGCTGCAGCCTCAGGTCCCGTGCTTGTGGGAGCCGGAAGTGGCCCTGAGGTCCGGTCGGCATGGTTACCACAGTGGCGGTCCCTCCGCCTTCCCAAGGCTGGGCTCTCAGCGGGCGGCCAGAGGGCTATCAGGCTAGGGGCTAAGGCAGCGCTGGTCTGTAAGGAACTGCGAACTCATAGCTTTAAAAAGTGGGCTTAAGGGACTCGAGAGATGGCTGAGCGGTTTAGACCGCTGACTTTCTTCTGCGGACTCCAGTTCCCAGCACTCACATGGCGGCTCACAACTCTAACTCCCAAGAGCTGACACCCTCACACAGACGTACGTGCAGGCAAAACACCACTGCACATACATTAAAGCGGCTTTTTCAGTGCACTTTGGAAAGCTGGGTGTGGTGGCCCCTGTTTTTAGTCCCAACAACCTGTTCTACAAAGCGAATTCCAGGAGAGCCAGGATACAGAGAAACCCTGTCTGGAAAAGAAAAAGTGCGTTTACACCTGGGTATGGTGGCGCTCATCTGTGGGCCCAGGACTCAGGAGGCTAAGGCAGGAGGATTGTTCCAGGCTAGTCTAGGCTAAAAAGTGAGACACTGTCACAAAAAGAGAATGTATTATATGTATTTCTTTGAGCATTGGAAAGCACCGATCCTTTTTCTTGTCCCCTCTTAAAAACCTTTATTACGTTTCAATAAATGTTCACGTTCTATTGCATTCATCGAGAAAGTAGATTTAATTATTTTTTTTAAATGGTGCTCACAGATTTGTTTGTCTGTTTGTGCGCGTGGGTACAATACCTGCAAAGCCCAAAGGCGGCGTCGGATCCGGTGGAGGTTGTGGCGCGTGGGTACTAAGACCTAAACTCGGGTTCTCTGGAAAAGCAGGAAATGCTTTCCCAGCTTCAAGAATAGATCCTGATACATCATCGGATGCTTGCCGTGCATGTAAATTAAATTTAAATGTGTAGTATCTTGCCCTGGTAATAAGTCAGTGGAGTGGAGGAACATTCGTTTTCTAATCGAAGAGTAGTTTGTTTGTTTTTGCATTGTTTTATTTTGCACCCCAAAAATGAAACAGTAGGATGTCCTTTCAACAAGACTCATTTTAAAGGTTTGGTCTCTTCAAACACTACTGACCTTTCTCATATGTTATGCTGAGGTTCTGTACATCGTCTGCATAGAGTACAGGATTAATAATACTGGGTCCTTTTTCGGTGTGGCCAAATGATCTCCTTTGTGTATAGCCCGTTTATTACTTGTCCTGTAATGACTTCAATGTGGAGAAAACGTCACATTTACTAATTTTGTATTTGAGTTCACATTTTTATCAAAGAAACCTCTATATGAAGCCCCTTCATTTTTAGTTGGATCTGTTAAAGATTTATTAAGCCATAAGTTGGACATTTTTTAAGAAGTGGAAATTACCCTGCACTGTTAGTTTTTATTAATGAGTTAATGAATGAAGTTAACCTTCGTTGACTTGTTTGTGGTGTTGTGGTTGAGCAGGGCCTTGTGCATGCTCTACCACTGAACTTTATCACCCTCTTCTGGGAAGTTGATTTCTTTCTCTTCTCATCCCTGGATTTTGTGAATTTTAAAATTCATAATCTTATGAATTGATAATTTTTAATTTTTGTGAATTTATAATTTTGTGATCTGCCCTCTTTATTTATTTATTTAGTTGGTTATTATGTATGCAGTGTTCTACCTGGCATTGCAGAAGAGGGCACCAGATTTCATTACAGATGGTTGTGAGCCTCCGTGTGGTTGCTGGGACTTGAACTCAGGACCTCTGGAAGAATAGCCAGTGTGCTCTTAGCCTCTGAGCCATCCTTCCCACCTCTTAAAATTGTTGCCTGGTTGACTCTGCTGTAACAATTTATTGCTGCATTCGGATCCAGACCTCTTAGCTCGGCTTTGAAGCTCCTCCACCTGCAGTCCAGCAGCCCATTCTTACTTAGTATATGACCGAGGACAGTGTTCTAAACCTTGATTTCTTAGTTACTGCCTATTGCTGTGAAAAGACATGTGATTGGCTCCTAAAAAAAAAAAAAAAAAAAAAAAAAGAAGAAAGCATTTAATTGGGGGCTTACTTACAATTTTAGAGGGTAGAGGGTTAGCCTATGGTTATAATGATGAGAAGCAAGCAGAACAGAGTACATTGTATCTGTTTTTGTTTGATTTTGGTTTTGGTGTTTGGAGATAAGGTTTCACTGTGTAGCCCTGGCTGTCCTGGAACTCACCACCAGCACCCAGCCTGGCATTGATTTTTTGAAACCTCAGAACCCCAGTGATAAGTGCAACAAGAAGGCACACACCTAATTGCTCCCAACAGTTCATCAGTTGCGAACTATGCAAATACATGACCCTATGGAGGTCATTCTCATTCATCCACCACACTGAGCCTTAGTTCTCACTCTTTATGGTGGAGTAATAATAGTGTGTGACATGTAAGAACTAAACATGCGCCTTGCTTTATAAATACACCTATTAGGGGCTGGAGAGATAGCTCAGTGGTTAAGAGCACCGTCTGCTCTTCCAGAGGACCCGGGTTCGATTCCCAGCACCCACATGGCAGCTAACAACTGTCTGTAGTTCCAGTTCTAGGCAAACACCAAGGCAAATAAATAAATAATAAATAAAGTTTTAAAAAAATAAATAAATAAATAAATAAATACACCTATTAAAATTGATTGTTTTAAGCCAGGCGGTAGTGGTGTTGCTGCAAACTTTTGAGGCCAGCCTGATCTACAGAACTAGTTCCAGGACAGCCAAGGCTATACAGAAAAAAACCCTGTCTCAAAAAAATTTTTTTTAGAGTTTTACAAATGTTATTTGTAAATATAACTATTTCCCACTTCTGTCAGACTCTATGGCTTAAATTTACATTCAGAGTTTTTATGATGTTCTCTCTATACATTAAAACTCTAAGAAGGCAGTCCTGGTAGTACCTGCTACTTTACTGGCCTGTAATATCTGCTACTGAAGAAGCTGAGACAAAGAACTGCAAGTTCAAGGCCAACCTGGGTAGCTAAGTTAGACCGTCTCAAGATGAAAAATAGAAGAGAGAGATGAGCATATAGCAGAGAACGTGTGCCTAGAGTGTTGGGGCCCTCGATTCAGTCATCAGGAAAGTAAGAGAAGAAGGGGAGAGAAAGGAAAGGAAATTTTCTGCCTGTTGCTGGAAGGCAGCAGGTCAAGGAGAGAACCAACTCCTTCAAGTTGTCCTCTGACTTTCATATTGGCACCATACTGAACACAAACTAAATTTTAAAGAAATTTTAGCTAGCAGGGCTATGGTAGCACACTCCTTTAATCCCAGAGGCAGAAGTAGGCAGATCTCTGAGTTCAAAGCTAGCCTGGTCTGGTCTACAAAGTGAGTTCCAGGACAGCCAAGGCTAAGTGACCCAGTCTCAAAAAAGGAGCTGGTTTGGGCACTGGAGAGGTGGCTAAATGGTTATGAGTAGTTCCTGCTTTTTCAGGGACCCTGTTCTGGCCGTTCATACATAACATACATTCACACAGACACAAACATATATTTTCAGCGACTTGACTGAATGTCTTAATGATTTTTATATGTCTTTCTGGAGTTAAATTTTTATGTTTAATTCAAATTAAAGTTTCACTATTTATTGCCAGGCATGTTGGCACATCTCTATAATATCACACCACAGAGAGGCTGAAACAGGAAGATTACACAAAATGTTGCCAAATCTTCATAATTAAATTAATATAAATATCCATTGTGTTGCCTATTTAAGTAGTTTAAATATACTAGCCCATGATAACAATGTGGAATTTGGGGACTCTCTACTCAATAGTTAAGAGCCACTTGAGTTCAGTTCTCAGCATCCACCTTGGGCAAGTCACAACTGCCTATGGCAAACTAGATTTGATGAATGATGTTCTTTGGGCTGCTGATGGACAGCAGTGTTTAAAATATGTTTCTGTTGTACAAATTTTTCTAAAGAGTTTGTGTGTGTGTGTGTGTGTGTGTGTGGATCAGAGGACACTTTATGGAATTTGTTCTCTACTTCTAGCATGTGGGTACTGGGATTAAGGGCATCTGCCACAAGCATAATATTTTTAAGGCTTATTTATTTTGTGCTTGTGTGAGATTGACTGATTCTGTGCTTGTTTGTGCTTAGAATTTTTTTGAATAAGTTATAATTATTTACTCTTTCTTTTTCAGATTTATGGACAAGAAGTTATCGTGTAAGTTCACCACCACCCCAATTACTCATTTTCTGTCTGTCTGTCTTAGCTATATAATCTTTGGAGACAATTCATAGAATCTTAAAGTACACAAAACATCTAATTCATCTTTATTTATCAGGTTTCTAAGGGTTTAGCTTGACTTCACCAGCTGTTTTACCTTAAACAAGCTATCAAGGAGTCAGGCAAGCAGCGCCTGCTGTTTTTTGTGAATGTGTAGGAAATACAAACTTAACTAGAAACCTAACCCGTGGGGGCTGGAGAGATGGCTCAGCAGTTAAGAGCACCCTCTGCTCTTCCAGAGGACCCGGGTTCGATTCCCAGCACCCACATGGCAGCTAACAACTGTCTGTAGTTCCAGTTCCAGGCAAACACCAACGCAAATAAATAAAGTTAAAAAAAAAAAAAGAGAGAGAGAGAGAGAGAAAAGAAAAGAAACCTAACCTGTGCAGTGAAGTATATTGAAATTTTAAAATACGAGTGTTTAGCCTTTATTTGAGTCCCTATTATTTGGAATTCCAGTTCCTTTGTGTAAAGATACTACTATTTACATATGTTGGGGAAGTTTTATCGGTGAGGAGTCATTGACATAGGGTCTTACTATGTGAGTCAGTCCTACTTGATTATGCCAAGTGCTGGGCTTATAGTCACAAGATAAAACATATAATGTCTTATGTTGTAGAATATTGTTTTAAGGTGTGTAACTTTTATGTTGCTTTTTAAAAAAATAAAAATAAAAAAAAACACTGGTTGACCTAGGGCCCAGGCATATAACTTGCTAGCTCCTTCATCTGAACTCAACCCATGTTGTTCAGCTGTGTGACTAAGTACCTTTTCTCATAGCAGCATTTCGGCTTCTTTCCTCTGTCTGCTGCCTCCCTCGTCACGTCTTTGGAGGCTCTCTGGTATCTCTATGTTGCATTTGTTTAACTCTGTGAAGCTGTGTTACTTTGCCTGTCTAAAACACCTGATGCTCTCATAAAGAGCTGAATGGCCAATAGCAAGGCAGGATAGATGGGGCTGCTAGGTAGAAAGAATAAATGAGAAGGGAAATCTGGATGGAGAGGAATAGAACTCAAGGGGCCAGCCACCAGGAACACAACCAACAATGGAGTAAAAAAGAAAAATTATACAGAAATAGAGAAGATAAAAGCCCTGAAGCAAAAGAGAGAGAGGATAATTTAAGAAAAGCTGGGGGGCTGGAGAGATGACTCAGAGGTTAAGAACACCAATTGTTCTTCCAGAGGTCCTGAGTTCAATTCCCAACAACCACATGGTGGCTCACAACCATCTGTCTTGAGATCTGGTGCCCTTTTGTGGCACATGGGCATAGTGGAGGCAGAGTGTTATATGCATAATAAATAAAATCTTGAAATAAAAGAAAAGCTGGATAGAAACAAGCCAACCTAGGCCAGACATTTATAAGTAAGACTCCTCCATGTGTGATTTATTTGAGAGCTGGGTGGCAGCCCCCAAAAGAACAAAAACAAACAACAATTTGGAATTCTAACATGGGGCTAGAATAAAAAAAAAAAAATCTAACAATAGTCTTAAAGACTAAAATGTAGGGAGAGACCAGCTAAAATATTTGGACCAATGTTAGGTATATAGATGGTAAGTATAGTGGTCACATACTCCAACAACCTGTCTTTTCCCGCCTCATCTGTGATGGGTAGTTGACAATTAAGGGCTTAATTGAAACTTCTTTTTTTTTTCCCTACAGTGAAGTTAAATGGTGGCAGACATGTACAAGGAATACTACGGGGCTTTGATCCCTTTATGAATCTTGTGATTGATGAGTGTGTGGAGATGGCAACAAGTGGACAACAAAATAACATCGGCATGGTGGTAAGTAGAGGTGGATGTCGGGGTCCTTCTTCCCTTATACCAAATTCTCAGATTGAATCCAAGTTAGTTGCCCTATAAAAGGGAAGATTGGGACTTTGCCTTTCCTTTTATCTATGAACATATTCAGTTATGATAATATTCCAGGTACGTGGAGATAAGATCTCATCTCTACAGAGCCTTCTTAGCATAACTCTTAAAATACTTAGCTGTTGGAAACTATTTTTGAGCTTTGCCCTCTAAGAGATGGGCATACATAGCCAAACTTTTGATTACAGTAATAACTCTGTAACACACATGATGCCCCAGGGTACCTTGTTAAGATGCAGGCTTCAGGAGCTGGTGAAATGGCTTGGCTATTTTTGTTGGAGTGTTTAGTTCTTATTTTATGTAGGTGGGTGTTTTGCCTGCATGTGCATTGTGTATAGTATATATCTAGTGCCTGTGAAGTCCATAAAAGGGTGCTAGGTCCTCTGGAACTAGAGGTACAGATAGAGCAGGTGCTATTAACCACTGAGCCATCTCTCCAGTCCCTGGCTTAGCACTAAAGAGCACTTGTTGTTGCTCTTGGAAAGGGCCATACCAGTTCCCAACCATCCTTAACCCCAGATCCAGGAGATCTAGTGCCCTCCTGACCTTCTTGAGCACCAGGCATGCACATGGTGCAAGTACATACATGCAGGCAAAATTTTCATGTAATAAAAACTTTCATATAAGATTAATAATTAGAGGGAAAAAATACAGGTTTGGGGCCTAGGAATATAGTTCTGTGTTATGCTGCTTGCCTAACATGCACAAGGCACACCACTTTGCATTTTTGGTGTGGGTGCTAAACATAATGACAGTCATTCATGACAGAAAATAAGGTAAACCAGGATGGAGGGGGGCTTTTTTTTTTTTTTTTAAGATAAGGTCTAGCTATGTGGCTTGGAACTTAGGGTATTTCTGCCTCAGGCTCTGAAAGGGCTGGGAGTAATCCAGCTCTGAAAGGGCTTGAACAGCAACCATATGCACCTGCTTTCATATTAGATATGAACTTTCCTACATTCATTAAGCAATACTTCTATGGGCACAAAAGAAAGGTTTTCGTATTCCTCAGTAAGATACAGATTTTAAATTGCTGGTTGTCTTACAGGACATGCATGTCTTATATACCATAATCCTCATAAGTGATGAGCCCAGATTTATGATTATGGGATTAATATAAGGACTTTCTTGTGATAATAAGAGGTCACATCACATACACACATACGCCTCACCTTAGGGTTTCTATTGCTGTGGTGAGACAACATGATCACGGCAACTCTTATGAAGGATGACAGTTAATTGAGTCTGGCTTACAGTTCAGAGATTTATGGGAACGTGTCACATAGTCAGGCATGGTGCTGGAGAGGTAGCTTAGAGCTCTCCATCTGGATCCATATGCAGCAGGAAGAAACTGACACAGGGCCTGGCTTGAGCTTTTGAAACCCTCAAGTCCCTCCCTGTAAGGGGGGGGGGGCATTTCTATTCAAGCCATCACCCCATGACAGAAGCAGGACTTCATCCACTGGGCTGAGGGCCCAGCCCTTGGGCTTGTTGAGTTTGTTAGGGTTAGGTAAAGGGGACCCTTTTACTATTTTATTTGTATGCTTTAAATGATTCTTTTATATAATTTCAGATCTACAGTTTATGGTATTACTTATTTCAGAGCTAAGGGTGGTGATGCACACCTGTAATATCACCTCTCAATATCAGGGTGCCATAATAATAATCATGACTAGTCCCTGCGAGAGAGATTTATCATCTCTGTGTAAAGATGATGAAATAGCTGGTGGTTGGCACGAGCCTATAACCCTGGTACCCAAAAGCTAGAGCTAAGTATGGTGACTTGGTATCTTAGAAAGTTAGTCATTATTTTTCAGTCCTGGTATTAATCTTCTCTACTAGGCCTAAGAGGCTTTATGTTGGGCTTTGCTTTACTCACACCCCACACACACACATATACTTAAAACAGGATTTCACTATGCATCCCTGGCGGTCCTGGAACTCAAAGATCCTTCTGCCTCTGGGTTACTGGGATTAAAGAATGCTTGCCACCATACCTCACTCATGCCTTGATGTAAAAGTTAACTTGGTCATTGTGGTTTGAGAAAAACCTCGCTGGTGTGTCATTTTAGAAAAGTATTATGATTTGTCTTTTAATTGAATTATTCTTTTCAACTGACCTCTTTCTCTAGGTCATACGGGGAAACAGCATCATTATGTTAGAAGCCTTGGAAAGAGTCTAACCAATGGCTGTTCAGCAGAGGAGTTCACATCCCTACCCAAAGGACTGTTGACTGGGGTCATGTACATTTTCATATGAAACCTTTTTTGCTAAATAAACTTTTGTGATACTCAGTGCATTTCTGGTGTTCTGAATGTGGAAGTTGAGTGGTTACTCTTCTCTCTCTCACCAGATGTTCTTGGCCGAACTGTTTCGTCTATTCAAATGGTAGCTTCTTTGCCCAGTGTGAAAAGAAATGAGTGTAAGCAGGGTTTTCCTGTGTCGGCAACTGCTCCCAAATAGTCAATGGCTCAGGCTTGTTACTAGCTCTTAATATTTAAATTAAGATAATATTTTCTTTTTTTTTTTTTTTTTTTTTAAACTTTATTTATTTATTATTTATTTATTTGCCTGGAACTGGAACTACAGACAGTTGTTAGCTGCCATGCGGGTGCTGGGAATCGAACCCGGGTCCTCTGGAAGAGCAGACGGTGCTCTTAACCGCTGAGCCATCTCTCCAGCCCCCAAGATAATATTTTCTTATTACGCTCTGCCACATGACTTGGTACCTTTTCCTACTACAGCATGCTCATCTTGCTTCTCCCTGTGTCTGCTACCAGCTCCTGACTTCACCCTTTTCATCCCAGCACCCTTAGTTTGCTTGTGCTGTCTGTACTTCCTACCTGACTACCAATGAGAGTATATGGAGCCAAAATTTTTTCTGTCCCATCTGGGCCCCTCCATCTGGACAAAAGCTCTTCCACCCATGATCTTGCAACTGCTTATGAAATACTTACTCAGAGATTTATATTAATTACTGACTGTTTGGCCTTTGGGCATTTCATGCCTCACAGACTCCACCCTCCCCTTTATCTCTGCTTGAATTTCTCACTTGCCTCTAAGATGCCTTGCCATAGGCCAAAACAGTTTCTTTATTAACCAACAGTAATAAGCAAATTTGCAGCATACAGAAAGACAATCCCACATCAAGTACATATATTCAGTATAAATAATGAATGAATATCCCAGGCTGGATAGGTGGCCTAGTAGTTAAGAGCATTGGCTCTTTCAGAGGACCAGGGTTCAATTCCCAGCTCCCACGTGGCAGCTTGCAACTGTCTATTCCTACTGTTCCAGGGTATTCAACATTCTCACATAAACATACAGTGCATGCAAAACTCCAATATACTTAAATAAATTATATAAAAAAAAAAAAGAATGAATATTCCACAGCATTTCTTCCTGTTTGTCTAATTAAAAAGGATGGTCTGTAGTCCTGGTATATCTGACACATTTTTGAGAAGGGAATTTTGAAGGACTGTCCTACCTTGTCTTGGTATAGTTCATTTCTATTGTATCTTGCTGATCCAGTTTGGACAATATACACTCAGCAATTGAGGCAAAGGCAGTTTCTTTGTCCAAATAGGGAGTTTCTTTGATGTCCATCTCCGAAGTAGAGTGGTACAGCCAGGAACATCTGGGTATGGTCTTGAAAACATACTTAACATGACTATAAATTTGACTATTAATCTGTATTTTTAATTATGCATTATATTTTATATATTATATTATGCATAAACAATACCCTAAGCAAGAGTAGAACTATTCATACATTATAACAAAATTAAATTTATATCAATTACCAAAAGCCATATCAATATGAAATACTTAAAACTAGTAGTTGTTTTTGTTTGTTTAAGTGTATATTTAATAATTACTCTTTTTTTTTTTTTAAAACACTTTTATTTATTTGCCTTGGTGTTTGCCTGGAACTGGAACTACAGACAGTTGTTAGCTACCATGTGGGTGCTGGGAATTGAACCCGGGTCCTCTGGAAGAGCAGACGGTGCTCTTAACCGCTGAGCCATCTCTCCAGCCCCAATAATTACTCTTTTTATGGTGAAAAAGTATATTTAGAATTAGCCAGCTGGACTGAGTTTAGATGATCCCAATTTTGTTGGCAACATCCAGAGCATCATAATCAGGAGCCAATCGAACATAAACCTTCTCTCCATCAGGCCTTATGAGGGTGTTGACTTTGACCACATCTATGTCATAGAGTTTCTTCACAGCCTGTTCTTGTTGACCTTGACGTCCACAGTGGTCTCTTTATTATTATTATTATTATTTTATGTGCATTGGCGTTTTGCCTGCATGTCTGTGAGGCTGCCAGATCTTGAAGTTACACACAGTTGTTAGCTGCCATGTAGGTTCTAGAAATTGAACCTGGGTCCTCTAGATGAGCAGTCAGTCTCTTAACCCCTAAGCCATCTCTCCAGCCCTGACATCCACAATGACTACAAGTGTGTTGTCTTTTTTTTTATCTTCTTCATGGCTGACTCAGTGGTCAGGGGAAACTTGATGATGGCATAGTGGTCAAGTTTGTTTCTTCTGGGCTCGCTCTTTTGAGGGTATTTGGGCCACCGAAGGTGAGTGATGTGAGGATCTTTTTCTTGTGGCTGTGGACGCCTTTCAGCACTGCCTTCAAGGCCTTCGAGTTAGCTTTGGCTTTGGGAGGGGCAGAAGCTTCCTTCTTCACTTTCAACACCATCTTGGTGAAAAGGAATAATTACTCTTACCCTGTCATTTCTATATTCCCCCCTTTTTTCAGGACTAAATCCCTGAGATCCGATTTTCTTTATGTTTTTTGTTTTGGGTTTTGGGTTTTTGTTTTTTTTGTTTTTTTTAACCATTATCAATAACAACTTGTAACCAACTCCCTCTTAAATGATAACAAACATAACCAATATTTGGGGAATGTAGGTATCTTCTAGACTACTTCCTGTTTGGGGGTGCTAGTAACCTTTGGACCCTGAGAAAATTTAGAATATTAAGTCTTGGCTTTAGAAGTCTGTGAGGCTGGATCATTTCATCCAGCAGCCTTGAAACTGTTCAAGATGTTGGATCACCTGGTCTGTCTGTTTTCATTGGTGTTTAGTCTCCTTGTTCTGAAAATACATAAACTTTTAAAGGTAGCATACATACCTGTGTTAATACAAGTATAGACTGCACTGTACCCAAATCAGACAAAGATTGTTTTTGTTATGTGCTTGAGCAGGTAAAATACACATCACTTGTCTTGTAGTTTACACTATAGAAATACACTATTTCCTTGTCGTCAGGATTTTCTTTTTTTTTTTTTTTTTTAAACTTTATTTATTTATTTGCGTTGGTGTTTGCCTGGAACTGGAACTACAGACAGTTGTTAGCTGCCATGTGGGTGCTGAGAATCGAACCCGGGTCCTCTGGAAGAGTAGACGGTGCTCTCAACCGCTGAGCCATCTCTCCAGCCCCCTGTCGTCAGGATTTTCATGGGACCTTCCTCAGTTAAACCTGGAACAAACCCAGTCTCATTTTCTGTGGAAATAAGAGTATAACCTCTTCCCCAAAGTAACATTTTTTTAACTTAAATTTTGAAGTCAAAATTTAAAATATATAGGTTGGTTTAATCTAGTGCCTTTTATAATCCAGTATCTCTTAGCAGCCAAAAAATGTGAAGACAGTAACGTATAAGATCTAAACTCTCTGTATTTTTCATCTTTACTTTACTCCACTTTTAAGCACTTTATTATTTTATGATTTTTTTTTTAATCTGTGACTATATATACTCTTTGCCTTCTCTCTCCCAGGCTATGTATATTTTTAAACACACTGTACCTGTTCAGAGGATTTTTTTTTCTGTCTGATTGTCTCTTTATTGTATATCTGTAATCTTTTTCTGACCACATGAGCCTTTGACATGTTAAGCAGGGTGGCTAGAACCAAAGCCTCGGTTTTGGTGGCTGTATCTACCCTGCTTGGTTTCCTGAGAGCTGAGCTTCATGTCAGAGGTACCAACACCAAGAGCCACATTTACCACCCCAATTCTGGGGAATTTGGGGGTCCACGCTGCCACTGAATAGTGTGCCACCTATTTATGAGTCATCTCATAAACCTCACTTAAGTGTTCAATAGCAGGGCCTCTTAAAAGAGACATGGTTTTTGCCACTTGCGCTGAGCCAGGAATCCATCTCTTAAGGGAGCCACCCCAGCTTGCCACTAGCAAACAGTGCTCATTTAAGAAAAAATAATTACCAAGAAGCTGAATTTGACTCCAGTTTGTGTGTTTAGAATTCTTTTTTTAAAAACTATATTTAAAGAAAGAAAGGAAGAAACAAAGAAAAAAAGGTTACTGGTGTTGATAGGTAGTGAATTGATGGAAAGTTAGGTGAACTGTGGTGGAAATCAAAAAAAATTCTCTAAGTTCTGGAAATTTTTATTTATTTACTTTATGTGAATTGGCGATTTTTTGCCTCCTTGTATAACTCTGTAAGGTGTCAGATCTTGGAATTACAGACAGTTGTTAGCTGCCATATGGTTGCTGGGAATCGAACTCAGGTCCTCCGGAAGAACAGACAGTTCTCTTAACCACTGAGCCATCTCTAGTGAGAAAATGAGTTTCACATTCCTGAGCCAAATAGGAAATTTCTCCAGATTCCTGCAGTTTTTCTAGAGCAGCCTGTTTGTTTAGAGCCTCCAGCTCACCCTTGCACTTTCTGGACTGACCCCACCCACCACCCACCTCTCCAAACTCCACCCACACCCCCCACTCCCCGCTTCCCAGGCCCCTCAAAGTTGCCAGCCGTCCAAGTCCCCCCTATGCCCTCAGCTTTTAACCACACTTGGACACAAACCCAGCTTGTTGCAGACACATCATCACCTCTCACCTACAAATATAAAATTCCTTTGCTTTAGTTGAAAGGTGTAACTTCTCTGGCCTCTATCTCTGAGACCCAGGAACCTGCCCAGGAGTTTTTCTCAATAAACCTGTCATACTTTTTCAGATCATCTTCATCTGGCTTACTGTGTCAGGGAAAAACGTAAGGGGGCAGACAGAAGACCTATTACAACCTAATAATGGGCTAAAGTAAGTGCCAATCTATCCCAGTCTGGGCTACAAGAATATATTAAAATTCTAAATTTATATTCAAATATATATTAAATTATATATGTGGTGACCTCATTCATGGTGGCTTATGATCAATCAGTCTTGCCTTCTAGGAGTACCATCCAGCCTAGAGCTGCAAGTAACCAGGGAGTGGAGTCTGCCTGTGTTGTACCCCTGTCGAGGGACCCCCAAAAACCACCAGGGAGTTGGATTCAGTGTAAACACATGAGAGTCTGTTTATTGCTTTGGACAGATTCAAACGAACCCAGTCCGAAACCCTTTGTTCTGGCCCAGCAGAAAGTTTTCAGCCACAAGCCCAGAGGTGAGGAGGTTTTTAAACAAAAGCATACTTAAGAGAGATGCTACATGTCTTGGCATTCCAGGATTGGGCAAAGGGGTATGGGGTTCAGCAGCCATTGGCTACTCTTTTCATCTCGAACGCAAGCCCTGAATCTGCTGGCTGAACTTTCTGCAAGAAGCTAACTTTTGAATCTATTGACTGTCAGGCGCGTTCCTAAGATTCTTCCCAGACTCAGACCTGGACCCACCCCCAGGCGTTAAATACTCTTCCTGAAATAGTTTTTTTTTAATTTTTATTTATTTAATGTACATTGGGCTTTGCCTGCATGCATGCCTGTGTGATGGTGTCAGATCCCGTAGAACTGAAGTTACAGACAGTTGTGAGCTGCCATGTGGATGCTGGGAATTTAACTCAGGTCCTTTGAAAAAACAGCCACAGGGGCTGGAGAGATGACTCAGCGGTTAAGAGCACGGTCTGCTCTTCCAGAGGACCCAGGTTCGATTCCCAGCACCCACATGGCAGCTAACAACTGTCTGTAGTTCCAGTTCCAGGCAAACACCAAGGCAAATAAATAAATAAATAAATAAATAAATAAATAAATAAAGTTTAAAGAAAAAAAGAAAAAACAGCCACTGTTCTTAACCTCTGAGTTATCTCTCCAGCCCCCTGAAATAGTTTTGTAAGGATAAATCCATGCCTTCATATCTGGTGGACTTCTTCATTCAGATGTGACTCCACAGCGTAACTAAAACCTGCAAGTGTGAGTGGTTAGGGACACACAATAAGGGCCCATCCATTTCTTATTACTACATTCTTGGGTCTCTGGCTTGGACCGCATGGCAACCATTGCTGCTTGACAAAGTTCCAACATTTTAACTTTGTGGATCACAATTTCCCAGTACCCTTTTACTTTTAAATTATTCTCAATATGTGTTATGGAAGTTCCCTAATGCCTTTTCCTTTGGGAAATTTGTGCAGACTTTAAAGGATGAAAATGTATAAAATGGCAGCCTCTTTAAATAATGCTTTGGGAAAATAATCCCTGCCCCTGAGGAACCATATAGTGTGATGACTGCACACAGGAATCCCCATTGTACCCTGCTGGTGGTTACACCATGAACAAAAAAGTTAGAGATTTACTAACGGGATACACCTGACCCCAGGTATGAAGGGCAAGAGTAAGTACAGAGTAATCAGAATGATACCATATAAAGGAAAACGGTACCATATAAAGGAAAACAACTAAGACACCACAACCTTCCTTTGGGGACTGTAAGAGGGAAGCAGTTCCGTGTAGTAAGACACAAAGGGACACAGTTAGGGACCAGCTCAGTGTTTAAACTGCAGCATGCCCCTAGGGGAAGGAAAATTGCAGTGCAGTATCTGGTCCCCAGGGAAGTCCTTCCCCAAGGTCAGGCATTTGAGGAACTTCCTGCTTGCCAAAGCAGTCCTTCTTACCTCCCGCAGAAGGAACTTGTGGCCCCTACAAGTATATAAGAGAGCTCCTGATAGAGTTACTGAACCTTTGAGAACAATAGGCATTTAGATACTTGCTGAACTTACCACTTTTGTCTGGGGGAAGGTGGGGGGGATGCTATAATAAAATTAATTGCCACTTTTATCCCTCAATCATTGAGTCTGCTAACTAATTATAGGGCATAGTGGGTGTAGCCCTTTTTTTCAGTAAATTCCAATTTACCTCTTTGAGACCTGAACCCCATTGGAGCTAGACTCTGGCAGGTCTCTTTAAGAGGACCCAGCCTCCTAGATGGGAAGCATATGGTGGGTCCTAGGGTAAGAATTTCAATCTAACTCCCTGGCTTGAAACCTAGGCACATCTGCAGCCTGGAGATTCAAACTGAAGTCCTCACATTTGAACCGCATATGCTCTTACCCATCCCCTGGAGTCTCTGTAGCTTATCTCTTCCGCTAGCTGTCAATCAAGACCTCTGGGTAGTGCGTATTTCCAATGAACTGGACCTCTATTCCCCTCCAGCCCCTCCCCACTCCGTTATTGTGGTGATGAAAGCAGGACCAGATGTTCCAAAGCTTTGAATAATGTCTTTATGTAAACTCAAGCCACTTGGAGATTTTTCTACTTCAGGGATGTGCCTCAGTCCAGCTGGAGAAAACATCAACCAAAACCAAGTGTGTATTTTCCCATGGGCTCGGGTCTTTGGCTGGAACCCACCTGCCCAATCTTCAAAAGGATATGTTGGGATTCCTGAGCACTGAGCAACTGTCATTTTAGGGGTTGCTCTATACAGAGCTGTTAGCTGGATTGCTTCCTTTGCTGTCTGGTGTGACCCTGACCCTCTAAGGTGTGGTTAATTGGTTAATGGGTTTCATTGGTAATAAGTCCTAATGAGTATGATAGCTGAATCAGACACCAGCTTTCTTGGTGAGAAGACTCTGACTTTTCCTTTCAGTAAGAACAACCCAGGGAGGTTCCCCCTACCTTTCCTTTGAACACACAGGTGATGAGTGAGGCCTGGTCAAGGTCTGAAGAGATATGAAGATGACCTCTTTTTTTGCATGGTAATATTTTTTTTAAATATCTCAAGTTCTTGTATTTTTATATTTATGTATTTTATGTGTAGTATCTTGTCTATATATATATGTCTGTGCACCACATGAGTATCTATCACCACTGGAGTTTAGAAGAAAACATTGGATTCAGTAGAACTGGAGTTACAGATGGTTATGAGCCATCGTGTGGGTGCTGAGAATTAAAGCTGAGTCTTATTGCACAAATTCTATTTGGTTTATAATGAAAACCCAGAGCTAGATACTGGGGGAAAGCTGAACTATCAGAGAGACAGAGAAACAAACCACAGCCACCTCTCACCTGCCAACTCCTCAGGCCTCTCTCCACAAAATCTCCAACTCCAGCCTCTCTGTCCTCAGAACACCAAGGACGTGTCTGGGAAGCTGAAAAGCCCTCTTCTCTTCCTCTGCCCAGCTCTCTTAACTTCCTCTTTCCACATTCCTAAAGCTGGGATTAAAGGGGTGGGTGGGTCAGCCCCCACTGACCTCCCTCTGTGGTTGACTCTGATACTCCAGATTAGCTTTATTAAATATATATCAACAGAGTCTCTGCAAGAGCAATGTGTTCTTAGGCACTGAACTGTAGCTAGTCTTTCCTGTCAGCCTTTTTTTGGACCACCAGCCCCGAAATAATGACACAGAGACTTATTATTAATTATGAAATCTTAGCCTTTAGCTCAGGTTTATTCCCAATTGGATCTTATAATTTAAATTAACCTGCTTCTATTAATCTACTTTCTGCCACATGATTCCTTACCATTTCTCCATTCTATATGTTCAACTCCCTCCATGTTGCACTGGCTTCTACTACACCGGATTCTAACTCTGAATCCCTCTCTCTTCCGGAAACCCACCTGTTTTCTCCTGCCTACCTTGGCCATTCAACTTTGTATTAAACCAGTCATGACACATCTCCACGCAAAGTACAAATATCCCACCCACAACAGTGAGTCATCTCTCTAGACCCAGTGAAAGGGTTTTTCTCATACATTTGAGGTTGAGTTATATTCTATTGCATGTGTACCTAGTGTCCATTTGATAATCTTATTCACATCTATACCCCTCTATTTTCCACTTTTATAATTTAATGACATTTGTCTGCAGTGTTGACTGCAGGTCATTCTTTTTAAATTATTTTTATTATTTTCTGTGTATGGGTATTTCCCTACAGGTTCAGTTGGAACCTCCAGCTCATTCCCGCTTGATCTGGAAAGCCCCAATCCTGTCTGTCTGTCTGTCGTCTGTCTGTCTCTCTCCAAGCAGCATCCTCTCAAAGAACTTCCTCCAACAAAGGGAAGGTACCAAAAAGCTCAGTTTCATCTTCGGTGACTACACCAGCTCCTCCCCTGAAGTTGCCAGCAGCCCAAATCCCCACCTGAAGTGTTCAGCTTTTGTCCCCAGGCAGACATGTCATCACATGCCTCCAACTGTGTAAGCTCCCTGCTTTAGTCCGGGCATATGACTCTTCTGGCGTCTATCTCTGGGACTGGAAAGCTCACCTGGGAGTTGCTTTGCTCAAATAAGCATGTTCTTTTACTTTTTCAGTTCTGCTTAATTTGGCTTTACCACATCAAAGGAGAGACCTAGCATTGTGCTACAGAAAAGCCTACTACTGCATGTATGTCTGTGCACAACCTGTAAGAAGTACCCACAGAGACTAAGAGAAGGGCATTAAATCCCCTTGAACTGGGGTTACAGATGGGTGGAAGCCAACATCTGGGTTCTGGGAACTGAACCCAGTTCCTCTAAGCCAGTGTTCTTTTTGTTATTATTATTGTTTGCTCAACAAATGTTTATCTAATACCTATTTTATTCTAACATAATTCTTAGTCTGGGAGGATGACAAGATGTCATATACTTCAGAGACCACATTAGAAAATATCATGTATGTCCTGAAGAGATGGATCAGTAGTTAGGAGAACTTGCTGCTCTTCCAGAGTCCTAGGGTTCAATTCCAAGCACCCAAATGACTGCTAACGACTGTAACTCCAGTTCCAGGGGACACAGTGTCCTCCCCTGATCTCCATAGTCACCAGGCATGCAGATGATACACAGATATACATTCATTCTGGGGCCAGGGTCAGTGTTGGTAGGCTTCGTCTTGGCATTCCCGTCTCTCCATGGTTCATTCTGAGATCTGCAGGTGGCGGAAGAAAACGTATGGGGAAATAGACAGAAGCAGAGACCCAGAGATGAGTCGATATGAATTTGCTTAGTTGGAGTAGGGATGATTCCTTAGGTTCAGGCATGCAGGTCCTTAGCCCAGCTTTGAGCCAATGTTCTTAACCATTGAGACTGAACCCTTTTTCTTTATCTGACCTACAGATCAACGTCATTATTAATAATGTAGTAACTACGGAAATGCAAACATCTTTGGGGATTCTGGTATCAGGATTTAAGTGTTTGCCTTAATCTAGCTGTGTGTTATTTTTGTTAGTGAGTTCATTAAAGTATAGACATTTTTAAAATGGGCAGGTGTGCTACACTAACTGTTCTTCTGGAGGACCTGCATTCGATTCCCAGCATCCACATGACAGCTAACAACTGTCTGTAACTCCAAGATCTGACACCCTTACATAGTTATGCATGCAGGCAAAACAATTCACATAAAATAAAAATAAATATTTAAAATAAATAAAAATTAAAGATGGGCAAGAGAATTGAATAGGTATTTTCCCTAACTAACACATAAATAGGTACATGAAAGTACAACTATTAAATCAGAAAAATGCAAAAACCCCCACCCACTTGCTTTTGGCCGAAGCAGCCATCTTTCAGTAACTTGACAAAATGACGAACACCAAGGGAAAAGAGCTCGCTATATGTTCTCCAGGCCTTTTCGGAAACATGGAGTTGTTCCTTTGGGCACATACTTGCGAATCTATAAGAAGGGTGATATTGTAGACATCAAGGGAATGGGCACTGTTCAAAAAGGAATGCCGGGGCTGGAGAGATGGCTCAGCTGTTAAGAGCACCGTCTGCTCTTCCAGAGGACCCGGGTTCTATTCCCAGCACCCACATGACAGCTAACAACTGTCTGTAGTTCCAGTTCCAGGCAAACACCAAGGCAAATAAATAAATGAAGTTTAAAAAAAAAGAAATGCCTCATAAGTGTTACCATGGCAAAACCGGAAGAGTCTACAGTGTCACCCAGCATGCCATGGGCATCATAGTAAACAAGCAAGTTAAGGGCAAGATTCTCGCCAAGAGAATCAATGTGCAGATCGAGCACATCAAGCACTCTAAGAGCAGGGACAGCTTCCTGAAGCGGGTGAAGGAGAACGACCAGAAGAAAAAGGAAGCCAAGGAGAAGGGCACCTGGGTTCAGCTGAAGCGCAAGCCTGCCCTACCCAGAGAAGCTCACTTTGTGAGGACTAACGGGAAGGAGCCTGAGCTGCTGGAGCCCATTCCATACGAATTCATGGCCTAGTGCACAAAAGAAATAAAAGACCCAGACTGTAAAAAAAAAAAAAGAAAACTAAATGCAAAATCTCAACCAGAAAGTTACATAGAAACTTGAAAGAAGAACAGATACAGGAGGATGTGAAGAAGTTGAAGTATGTTCACTCTTGGTGGAAATGTAAATGTCACAACCACTGGGCAAGTGCAGGAGAGCTTCAGGTTTAACAGGGAGCCATCATATGGTCTAACAGCCCCTTTTCTGTGAACCTAGGATAAATGATTTAAATCCAAACCAACGGTTTGTGTAATCACTTCTTCCAAGGCAAGGTACAGTGGTGCTCAGTCATCCTGATCTGAGTACCTTAGTAACAATATCTTATCTCTGTGGTAGGGATTATAGTCCCTGTTTAAAGATAAAGAAAAAAACTCAGGTGAGTGGCTCATGCAAGTTAACCCCAGCTTGAGTCACCGCAGGCATCGCAAACAGTTTACAGCTCTCCAAGTTAGATAGGAATCTCTTCTAACAGTCCTCTCTGGTTTCACGTCCCCCAAGAGGTCTTCTTGTTAGTCTTTTCTCCTCACCATTTTATTCCTATGTTCTAATCATATCCTACCAGGACTGTGATGTAATTCAGAATACAAGCATAGCCGGCCTAAGGCCATGGGTTCAAACTGAGCAATGTACTCCGTGCACAGTAAGAATCTCTCCAGTATAAGAACAGTGACACCCAGGAAGTAACAATGTGGCTGCTTGTGTCTAACATGATCGTTAAGTGGAGAGCCTTTGTGAAGGGTAGAAACAGGCCTTTAGGACATGTATGCCAGTTCCTCCTCAGAAGGATAATGAGGATGCAGTTCACCAGATGGTCATCCAGCTCAGAACTTACTTATGGCTCACAAACCCAAGAGATGTACACTGCAGGTGACAGATTTCTAGCCATCAGTCGTCCCAAGCAAAGGCTTGTGACGTGTTTATGATGGGTAAGGGTGAGCTAAAAGCTGTGGCAATAGGGCGTGTGTCTCCTAGAACAGCATGGTGGTTCTGAGAAGCCATGATTGATGGCTGCTGCTGTATGCTCAGGTTCAGCTTCTATTTGTCAAGCTACAGTGACGAAAAGATGGCCAGTGGGTCAGACACAACCAAGGGACGAAGCCCCCAGGACATTTCCTCTGGAACCTGTCTTCAACAACACCCTAGCTGTAACAGAGAAGAGAAGAACGTTGACCATATGGTGTTTTGGCCTATTTGGGGAAATTTTTCAAGCTATAAATTGAGTTGAGATTTCAATGACCCATTTGAAGGCCATTCTTTTCTTCAATTTACCACACAGGCCATGCTGTGGTAACTTACCTCTAGCCATAGGTGCTTAGCATTTGTAGACCAGTTAGCTAAAATTTTCCAGAGGGGCCTTCCTAATGGCTTGGACTTAGTATTCTGCAGTTACAAACTACATCATTGTTCTCCAAACCACCCTGGTGCCTCTGTATATATATATATATATATATATATATATATAGCTTCTGTCTCTTGACATAGTACCAAAAACTCTGAAATTTTTATACTTTCTCTTTTTAAAAAATAAAACCTAAAACCAGGCATGATGGAGTATGCCTTTTAACTCCAGCTCTAGGGAGGCAAAGGAAGGCAGATCTTTGTGAATTCAAGACCAGCCTGAACTACAAAGTTTGTTACTGCTCGGACAGCCTAGGCTACAAAGAGAAACCATGTCTCAAAATAAGTAAATGGATTAAATTAACTTAAATCAAAGACAAAGAAAAACCATGTCTCAAAATAAGTAAGTGGATTAAATTAACTTAAATCAAAAGGCCTGAAGGACTAGAGAGATGATTCAGTGGTTAAGAAGCCTTGCTGTTCTTTCAGAGGATCTGAGTTCAGTTCCCAACACAGAGACAGGCAGGGTTCCCTAGCAACCTTGGAGAGGATGTGCCAGTGGCTTCAGTCTGAAGGACTGTGAACTCTTAAATATTTCTGTACTTTTATAGATAGTGGCCAAAAAGCTGTCAGGGCTGGCCCCAGCACAAGGATAAAAGGAATCCCCTGAAATCCATTAAGAGCTGTGTGGGAAGGCCTTCCCTCCTGTCACCAGTGTAGGATACCCTGTGCTGGCTGCTGAGGCAGTGCAGGTGTGGCTCTCGCTGCATGGCTGCCTTTCCCAGTGTTAACGCTGGAATTGGAGAGACAAAGTCTTTCCAGAAATCCCAGCACACTCTATTCAGACGGAAAGCAGACAGAGGAGGTGGTGAGAAATGGGAAAGGAAACTTACTGTCAGTAAGAAGAGGCTTTAGGTGACATTTGTCTTGCGGTTAAATGAAGGGCAAAGAACTGAACAGGAAGAATAGAGTACAGTAGAATCAGTCTGCATGCTAAGAACTTGCAGTGCCAACCAAGGAAGTTGCTTCTGCAAGGGTGTCATGATATATTGTGTAGGCTCTAAAGAGATAAAGTTTGCCTAAAGATCAGAGGGCAGTACCAGCCACAGTTAGCCATAGAGGTCAGGGAGTGGTGGCACACACCTTTAATCGTAGCACTTGGGATCTCATGCCCTATTCCAGATTTTTATTATAAAAATCAATTAGGATTTGTGCAATACAAGGGTGGAGTGGGGAGTCTTTATTTGGTGCCAAGGAAGTCCACTGGGGACTGAGGGAATTGCTGCTGTTCAGGCATATTCTCCATTTTCTTGGCAAAGTACTTTCCTTCCAGATTTCTGATTCTGTAGGAGGAATTTCTGGAGTTATCTAGGAGACCAGTGATCCTGGAGTTTAAAATAAAGTATGAGTGCCAGATGTGATGCCACACACCTTTAATCCCAGCACTCCAGAGTCAGAAGCAAGCATATCTCTGTGAATTTAAGATCAGCCTGGTCTACAAAGCGAGTGCCAGGCCAATCAAGGCTACATAGTGAGACCCATTTAAATAATAATAACAACAACAACAACAACAACAACAAAGAAAAAAACATGAGAGGACCAGTAACTCAGAAACAGACCAAACATTGGCTTCCAGGTATGTATTCAAAGGACACTGAAGAAAAATCACAGATATACATACCCACACATCCCAGTTTGTTATAGTGCTACCCACAACAGCAAAGTCATGGAATGATCCCAGGTGTATGTCAACAGATGGGTGGACAAAGGAAATGTGACACATATACACAGAGGTATAGAACTCACGGACTCCACCCGCCTCTGCCTCATGACATGGAAAGCAAGTGCACCACACCTGATTTAAATTGTTCTTTTTAATTAATTTACTTTTATGTATATAGGTATTTTGCCTGCATGTACATATGTGTACTACATGGATCCCCTGAAATCTCTACAGATAGTTGTAGCCAGCATGTGTGTGCTGGGAATCAAGCTCTAGGTCCTCTGGAAAAGCAGCCGGTGTTCTTTTTTTTAAATTATTTTATGTGAATTGGTGTTTTGCCTGCATGTATAATTGTGTAAGGGTGTCAGATCTTGGAATTACAGACAGTTGTTAGCTGCCATGTGGATGCTGGGAATCGAACCTGGGTCCTCTGGAAGAACAGTCAGTGCTCTTAACCGCTGAGCCATCTCTCCAGCCCTGTAGCCAGTGTTCTTAACTACTGAGCAATCTCTCCAACCCTGCTGAAATCTTTTTTTAAAGATTTATTTTATTTATTGTGTATACAGTATTCTGTCTGCATGTTTGCCTGCAGGCCAGAAGAGAGCATCGTATCTCATTATTGATGGTTGTGAGCCATCATGTGGCTTTTGGGAATTGAGCTCAGGTCCTCTGGAAGAACAATCAGTGTGCCCTTAGCTTCTGAGCCGTCTCTCTAGCCCCACCCATGCTGAAATCTTAAGATAGTGGATGAGAAGACATACGTAGGTATCTTTTTATGCTTATGATAATTTGTCAGCCAAATTAGCTGTAGAACTAGACCACATCTCAATGGCCCTTTAGACCCTTCAAGACCAGGCTACTCCTCATGCCTCAGGGTGCTTCAAAACCACTATATCCTGGGTACACTTACAGAGCTAAAAGAGGTTCCTGGCAGAAGCCTGCTGTGTCTATAGCAGTCAGTTTTGGACTGTACAGATGCAGCTAGAACCCTAAAATGGCAGACATCTGATTTAAAAGAGAGCCTTTGAGAAATGGCTTCTATGTATTATACAAATTCCATTTGGTATTTTAATAAAAACCTGGAGCCAGGGGGCCTGGAGAGACGGCTCAGAGGTTAAGAGCACTGACTGTTCTTTCAGAGGACCTGAGTTCAATTCCCAGCAACCACGTGGTGGCTCACAACCATCTATGATGACATCTGGCACACATTATTTATAGTATTATGTATTATTATGTATACATAATAAATAAATCTTTTAAAAAACCCTAGAGCCAGATATTGGAGAAAAGCTGAAATATCAGAGAGACAGAAACAAACCACAGCCACTTTTAACCCAGCCAAATACTCAGGCCTCTCTCCATGAATCCTTCAATTCCAAGCCTCCTGCGCCACCGCCTGGCTTTGTTAGGCCTTGAATTCACAGAAATCCAGGCCAGATGATGGGATTAAAGGCATGGGCCACTATTCCCTGACCTTCATGGCTTAGCTCTGTGGGTGGCTCCATCCTCTGATATTCCAGACTATTTTTATTAAATATACAGTATATCACCACCTCTCTGAAATATCCATGGGGCTGGCCTTGGGGGTCTGCCCAATAGCATTCTTCTTTCCAGCCTTCGATTTCTTACTCTTCTGGTACTACTGGAATCTTCCTGGTCAGGGGCCATTAGGCTCTAAATGGTGCAGACTCGGAGATATCAACAGTCACCAACTGTATCAAGTCTGCTTCCTATTACCAGGACTTCTCAGCTGTCATAATATTCCAGCCTTAAACTCTCTCTACTACAAAATGCCTACGGAGCGAGCATTTGTTACACCTAGCCGGATATGCACCATGAGGAAGAAGAGAGGTTCCAAAGATTTTATTAAGTCACCACATAATCAGGTCACTGATGGATCGGGGATGCAGGACAAGGACTCAGGGGCTTTGTTTCTCCTGACAGCCCCAAGCCGGGAAAGAAGTGAGTTTATAAGCACAAAAATCATAAATCATAAAATTTGTTGCCAAGTTACAGCTACAATTTTCACCAATCAGGATTTAGAGATTAGGGGCTCCCTTGAATGTTCTATCCTTGTCAATGAATATCAGCCTCTCAGTCCAACCAATCATATTTGTCTGTTCTTTCTGTGGTTAGGAACTTCATGTTTCTAGAGAACTATGCATTATGACTATTCCTATGGTTTAGGGAGGTTGGTCAGCCACTGGAATGTTCTTCAGCTCCCCTGGGGCTTGGGAACCTGAACTTTATTTCACCCTGCCAGTAAAATTGAAGTCAAAATGGCAATTCTCTGGCCAAGGAGCTTTTGCTGGTTCCCTCCGCCTTCAGTGCCTCATAGTCCCATGACCCTGGCAGGTCACTAAGGCTAACAAGGCCTCTGCTCAGAAGCTGCAGGTTAGCTTCATCTCTTGGCAACGGTTTGACTTTGCCTCTCTATCAGGGACTAGCATGGAGAGAAGCAGGATGGTAGCAGAGCAAAAATGCACGCACCCTAACAACCAGACCACTGCTTGGAGCCTGACCCAAGCGACTCATGATGTCTTAGATATTTAGACACTCACTCCTAATGAGTCATGGCCAAGTTTCCTACATGGACAATCTCAAAAAAGGTCTAATACTGTAAGACGGGCTACTGAAAAAGATAATGAGGGGCTGGAGAGATGGCTTAGTGGTAAGGAGCACTGGCTGCTCTTCCAGGGGATTCCTAGCACCCACATGGCAGCTCACAACCATCTGTACCTCCAGTTCCAGGGGATCTGATGCTCTTTCCTGGCCTCTGCAGACACTAGGCACACATGAAGTGTACAGATGTACATGCAGACAAACACGTATACACATCAAATAATAAAATAGACAAAGTAAAGACCATCTACCTGTTACGAAAGAACTCCCCTTCCTTCACCCTCCGCATCTCTGCCTCTTCGGGACGCATATTTTAATAACACTTCCCTGCCTCTAGTCTGGTCAGCGCTGACTCCTACACTTGACTTGTCCCTGTAGCTCCAAGTAGGACATTCAAGTCACCCTCCTGAGTGAACAAGCTGGACCCTGGACCCCGTGCTCAAGTTCACTGCCTGGTGCCTGAGGCAGCTCCAATTGCCAAGGTGCTGTAAAGCTGGGGGGAAGGAAAGAGGGACCTGAGGGCAAGTAGCTGGCTTGTAACAGCCCAGAGGAAGTCAGTCTCTCGGAGCCCTCACTGGCCCTTCCTAGAGCCCCCCTCCCAGCTGCTGACATTTTCTGTGACCATGGTGACACCAGTCAATCATGTGATCTTCCACCCAGCATCTGTGGAGGCCTCCTGGGGAATCTTCTGGCCTTGTCTTCACAACCCAAACCGTGCTTATTGGGTGGGAGAAGGCTGTCATCTCCATCTTTCCTTGTTGATCTTTAGTGAGCATGCTCAGTAGGTTACATCTTTTTCTTTTCTTTTTTTGAGACAGGGTCCCTCTATATAAACCAAGCTGACCTCAAACTCAGAGAACTGCCTACCTCTGCCTCCCAGTGCCAGGATTAAAAGTATGTGCCCTATCACCCAGTTCAGTGTGTTACATCTTAAATTGAATATGCTCAGAAATGCAACCCCCTACCCTTGTGAGAAAATGTAGATAGTTCTAGAACATTCTCACTATCTCTGGGGGAGAGTATGCAGTTTTGGAGTGAACCATGCTGTGCTGGCTGTGCTATGGCTTTGAACTCTCTTCGGGACTGTATAATCATCTCAGAAGCCTTAAGATATATTTATATAATGGTTACTCTGCAGAGGAATGCATGCTCCTTTTTCCAAATGGTGTGTCTTCCTAGTACCCATATACATTTTCATATTAAACCTTTGATTTAATAAACTATTTAGAAACAAAAAAAACGGGTTCACTTAAGCAGTTTTTAAACTTTAAACTTTACTATTATTATCTTAGGCAAAGTGCTGCTCTGGCTGGCCTGGGACTAACTATGTAGACTAGGCTAGCATCAAACTCAGAGATCTGTCTGCCTCTGCCTCCTGAGTGCTGGGATTAAAGACACGGACCATCACACCCGACTAACGATTTTTAAATTTTTCTTATGTGTATGTGTATTTGGTCTGCATGTATGTGCATCAGGAGTGTGCCTAGACCCCTGAACCAGATTTACAGACAGTTGTGAGTTGCCATGTGGATGCTGGGAAATGAACTCAGGTCCTCTGCTCTAAACCACAGAGCCAACTCTTCCACCCACTAGCAATATTTTAAATTACAAGCCCAAATACATCCCATTACAAATCAAAATCCACAAACTGTAAAAATGTAATTGTCTTGTATATCCTTGCATTTGCAGCAGCTCTCCCATTGGTGGTAACGCTTTGGCTGATCTGTCTGCAGTCTGAAAATACTCAATGCAAAATACTAGAAATAGTGCTGAGTGAGGTACATACACCCTTAAACCCAGCATGTGGTGGGTGGGGTGGGGCTGAGGGGAAGCAGGCTGTCTCTATGACTCTGAGGCCAGACAAGGCTACATAGTGAGATAAGACCCTATCTAAACATTTATTTATTTATTTATTTATTTATTTGCCTTGGTGTTTGCCTGGAACTGGAACTACAGACAGTTGTTAGCTGCCATGTGGGTGCTGGGAATCGAACCTGGGTCCTCTGGAAGAGCAGATGGTGCTCTTAACCGCTGAGCCATCTCTCCAGCCCCAAGTCCCTATCTAGAAAGAAGAAATTATTAGAATTAAGTTGTACATTTTAATTGGCTTTCCTTGTGGTAAATAGTTACAATGTTTCTATTTTATAATTAATGTTGTTAATCACTTACTGTACCAAATTTAGAAATTAAAACTTTATCACAGATATATTGTACATTTGGGAAATAGAACATATGGGGCTCACTGCTTCCCAGTTCTGGGTGCCCCCAGGGGTCATGAAACACACCCCTAGGAGCTGTTTTTACAAATTCATAAGTGTTCTTATATTCTGGACAAATGTCCATTAAAACCACAAGAAAAAAATACAAATGCCTCTGAAAAAATCAGAAAAGATGGCAACCTTTTGATAAACTATGAGTTTAATCAATCCCTGTCACTACATCAAATATATCATGGCTGCTTTCTCCACACATTATTAATACCCACAGCTGTACCAAAAAAAATTATTTTAAGAATCAGTGTTTTCTTAGACCACTTTGCTGATGCAATGCAACAATCCAGGGAACTGGTTTTTATTTCTTGAGATAGGGTATTGCTTATCCTTGAACTCTTTTATTTATTTATTTGTTTGTTTGTTTGTTTATTTATTGTGTGTACAGTGTTCTGCCTGCATGTATGTCTGCTTGCCAGAAGAGGGCACCAGATCTCATCACAGATGGTTGTGAGTCACCATGTGGGTGCTGGGAATTGAACTCAGGTCCTCCGGAAAAGCAGTCAGTGCTCTTAACCACTGAGCCATCTCTCCAGCCCTATCCTTGAACTCTGATCCTCTTGCTTGCACCACCAAGACAGGCAAAAAATTACTTTTTTTCCTCTTAGTACTAGCAGCTATGACAGTCACTGACGACCTTGAGTCTTGAGCCTGACTATGAGAAACCTGGACTCCACATGCAAGCACAGCTGAGAGCCACTTACTGTCTAAGGGTTCAGCAATGGCCTGTCACCCTGAATGCCCAGCGTCAGAAATGATTCCCTCTGAACTCAAGTCACCATGAAGGCGTGGTTTGAAGGCCAACTCTTCTGGGCTCACCCAACCTGCCTCTGCGCCAGTGCTGGTCCCCATGGAGACCACTGGTAAGAATCTACTGAGCAGTCACCTCTGGCACAGGTCTGCTGTGGATGTAAGGATTCCTGACAATCCACGTGGTGAAACAAAGATTCTTAGTATATAGCAGCCACATAGTGAAGCCAACATGGCTCCGGCAGGATGCCCCCATACAGAGGCATGCCCCTAGACGTGGCTATGTAAACCCATGCCCACCCTCTCTCTTAAAAAGAGACACCATGTTGCAGTCTGTCTCTCCTCCTCTTCTGCTCCTGTACCTGCCTGGCAACTCTCCTGAATAAACTGTCATGTAGCCCTGGTAGTGTGAGAGTGTGTGTGTGTGTGTGTGTGTGTGTGTGTTCTCACATGATGATTTGTGTTCCTTAGCACTTTTAAGGCACTCAAAGTTCTCTACGAAAGGTTTAACCCCACACCCAGGATTTGCTCACCTTTGGCTGCAAAAGAACTTGAACTTGGCAAAGCTACAGTGCCAGGATCCCATTCTCAACCCAGAAAATCTCATTCTCTGGATATGGGGCCCTGGAGCTCTTGGGGCTGGGAATATAGCTCAGAGGAAGAGCACTTGTCTTTCTCTGGGATACTCAGAGTCTTGGGTTCAATCCCCAGCACAGCATAGAAAAACAGACCTCCTCAGATGACAGAGGGAGAAAAAAATGTCCTACAATTTGAAGTAAATTCAGGCCCACACCTAGCCTGCTGAGTCCAAATCCAGGTGTGTATCAAGTTCCAGGTGACTCCTAAAACATTGGGCAGTGGTGGCCTGTGCCTTTAATCCCAGCACTTGGAAAGCAGAGGCAGGATCTGAGAGTTCTAGGCCAGTCTGGTCTACAGAGCCAGTTCCAGCCAGTTCCAGGTCAGCCATAGCCAGAACTGTGACACAGAGAAACCCTGTCTCAAAAAACAAAAACAAAACCTCAAATCCCTGACAAGACTGGGAAACTCTGCCAGTGTTCCTCACAATGAAAAGCCAGGCCTAATGGCAAGAGCTTGTAATCCCAAGCACTCAGGAAACGCCTCCTGAACAATTTAGTGAGATCCAGTCTCAAAAGAAAAACCACAAGAGGGCTGGGTGCAGCTCAGCTGAGGAGTAGAGCATTTGCCTAGCATGCACAGTGCCTCAGGTTCAATCTTTCTGTACCCCGCCACCCCAAAAAATGGAAGAGTGAATACATTCTGGCTGAAGATCAAGTTCTCCAGTGAACAGGAACATTGTGTTTTCTCATGACTCACATGAAGAACGCTGGTAAAGATTCAAAATCTGCTGACTCAGTCCTTCAGGAGCAGGATGCTCTGGGGAGGGGCAGTGCTCAGTTATAGCTCCGTTTTAAGTTTTTCATACAGGTCATCCTGGTCAATCATGCCCTCATTGCCATTCCAGCGGTGGTAGGCAAGGAGAGCAGTGTTGTAGCCAGCAATGGCGCTCATCTCCATGCAGCTGGCAGCAAACTCAATGCCATTGAGGTAGTAGAGTCGGTCATGGAGGATGATTGAGGGACACTTCTGAGGAGGCTCATAGTGAGGATAGGACAGCCATGGCTTTCGCACAGCATACTCATAGGACAGGAAGAGCTTTGAAATCTGCTCTTTGGTGAGAATGTCCCTAGAGAATGTCTTCCACACGTGCATGCCATCCACTGCCGGAGCTGGACCTTCCTTGTCTCTTACAGAGGCTACGATGGACAGGCTGTTAATAAACAAATCTGAGTCATCAGTGACAAGGATCGTGGAGAGGCCGAACTGATCCTTGGGTCTGGAGCTGAAGAGAGTGGAATTGAGCTCTCCTTTAATGAGAGTCGTTACCAGGTGCTGATATGGGTCATTGAATTCCTCAATGGGTGGATCAAAATTCAGGAAAGTTATGCCGGACATCTTCCGGTTCAGTGGAGCAGCCACAAGGACAATGTCATAGAAGTCAGAATGGGTCTCAGATCCCGTTTTATATACCACTTCATACACCTTCATGGGATTTCCTAGAGAACACAGAGAAACAATTCTTAGTGCTTCTAACATACTCAATTTCAGACCTTCTAAAAATAATTCTATACCATTATTTTGGTTTTCATTTGTATACATGTGCTTTTGTGTGTGGAGGCCAGAGGTTAACCTCCTCCCTCCCTCAGGAGCTGTCCATCTTGGGTTTTGTCTTTTAAAAAAAAAAAGATTTATTTTTTTATTATTATTTTATTGAGATGTTTGCCCACGTGTATGTCGTCTGTGTACTAAGCACATGCTTGGTGCCTGTGGAGGCCAGAAGAGAGTATCAGCTCTTAGAAGTGAAGTTACAGGCAATGTAGGTTCTTTTTTTTTAAAAAAAATAAAACTTTATTTAGTTACTTATTTATTTCCCTTGGTGTTTGCCTGGAACTGGAACTACAGATGGTTGTTAGCTGCCATGTGGGTGCTGGGAATTGAACCCAGGTCCTCTGGAAGAGCAGAAGGTGCTCTCAACCGCTGAGCCATCTCTCCAGCACCCCAATTACAAACACTCGGAAAATGACTGGGTCCTGGAATCAAACTCAAGTTCCCATGCTTGCATGGCAGTGACTTACTGAAAAGGCTCTTATCTTCCCAGCTCTGCTTTTTGTTTTGGAGACAGTGTCTCCTGTAGATGAGGCTGCCTTCAAATTCACTAACTACATTGCCAAAGAAAACCTTGAATTTCTGATCTTCCTGCTCCCAGTTCTGGAGTATTGAAATCTTGAGATATTTGCCATTATCTAGTTTCTGTGGTGCTGGAGATCAAACCCACGGCTTCATAACTGTGAGGCAAGTACTCTACCAACCAAGATGAACACCCAGCCCATGATTCTAGTACATGCAGGGTGCACACCAGTATGAACACACACGTATGTAGGGAAGTATCTGCATCTGGACATGGACACAAAGGCTAGAAGAGGACACGAGGGATCATGTTCTATAGCTCTTTGCCTTATCCTCTTGAAACGGGATGTCTTACTGAACTTGAACCAGCAGCAAACTGTAGCATTATTTCTGTCTATATTCTCCACCATACTGGGGTTACAGCCATATGAGACAGCTAGCTCTTTTTTTAAAACATGGGTGTCGGGGATTTGAACTCAGATCCTCATGCTTGTACACTAGGTGCTCTTGGCCACTGAGCCATCCCCACCCCCCACCTCCCCCACCCCCCACTTCCCCCACTCCTCATGCTAAAGAAATCTTTCATCTGGCAGCTCTTACAAAGTTCCAAAACAGTGGAACTTCACACTGTTCATGCAGAAATGTTCCCAGCTGTGCTAAAGGGCATGACCGTGTCTCATGGGATATGGAAAAAAACCTCATTCTCAAAGGGAATGTTTCACATTTTGTTCTTACTGAGTAGGAAATTGTCCTCAATGTAACACAGTAGAATATAAATATCCCTTAATTGTTTGCAATCACGGAGATGCTATTAGAAGTTTTAGAATTATGAGACCTGAGTTCAAATACACATCATACATGTAAAAAGCTAGGCATGGTGGCATACAGCTTTAATCCTAAAATTTAGGAGGCAGAGGCAAGTGGATCTCTGTGAGTCCGAGACCAAAATAGTTTACATAGTGAGTTCCAGAACAGCCAGAGCTACTTTGTATAGAAAAACCCTCTTAAAAAAAAAAAGTGTGTGTGTATGTGTGTGTGATATATTGTCTCCCTGAGTTTTCACTTTTGCAAGAATAACTAGGAATAATCAAAGCCCCGCCTCACCAGTCTGCTTGGTTCTTGTCTTCTCCTCTATGGACACTACAGAGCCACTGATAAGGTTGCTGCCGGAGGCCTGAAGGAGCCCTGAGCAAACAAGTTTATTACCGCCTTCCACTGCCCAAAGGTTGGAATCAGCCGCTGTCATCGATACTGCCCCTGTAAGAAGGGAGCAAAGATGTTTTAATTCTGTGTTCATTGGCCATTTCCCATCCACTTAGATGTTCTGGTCCAAATGCCTCCAGACACTGCCAGATGACACTCAGGAGCAATGGTCTCATTCAGGCAAGAGCCACGGGAACTAACAGAACCATAGGACCCTCTACCCCTAACAACTCACAGAAATAAACTATGTTGGAAAAAGTGCTTAAGACACTCAGAAAGGCAGCCTCCCTCATCGTGAGCCTGTCACCAGCTCCCACCCCAGTATCTAAGTTCCTTGGCCATGACCATCCCGATTCCCTCCAATACCGTCTTACCTACAAAGGCGTTGATGTCAGTGCTTTGGCCAAAGTTTACTCGCATGATGGGAGCAATCATCTCGTCGAGGAAAGCCTCAGAGAAACCTGCTTTCTGCAGGTTTTCACGGAGAGTCTGGTTAAGCAGGCGGATGTAGTCTTCGCCTCCAATAGCGAGCATTAACTTTTCTACACTGCTGAAGGCATAGTCATGGGACTGATAACGGTAGATCCTTGAAAAAAAAGAGAAATGGTCTTTAAACCCCACACAGGTCAGGGGCTAAAAACAGCCTCAGAAGAAAGCAACTGATGCCAGACTTAGAGGCTAAGGTAGAAGGACTGCAAATTTCGGACCAGCCATGGATATACAGTGACGTTGGAATTCTTATTTTTTTAGTTTTTTGAGACAGGGTTTCTCTGTGTAGCCCTGGCTGCTTTGGAACTCACTCTGCAGACCAGGCTGGCTTCAAACTCACACAGGTAAGCCTGCCTTTGCCTCCCAAGTGGTGAGATTAAAGATGGTGGTTTGTGAAATTCTATCTTTAAAAAAAAAAAAAAAAAAATGGGTGCTAGAGGCACACACCTTTAATCGCAGCACTCGGGAGGCAAAGGCAGGTGGGTATCTGTGAGTTCCAGATCAGCACTGTCTTGAAAAACCAAACCAAACAAACAAAAAACCATGATGCTCCTGCTCTTGCAGAGGACCCAGACTCTGTTCCCAGCACCAACATGGCAACTTATAATCACCTGCAACTCTTTTCCCAAGAGATCTAATGCACTCTTTTTTTTTTAATATTTATTTTCATTTTATGTGAATTGGTGTTTTGCCTGCATGTATAACTGTGTAAGGGTTTCAGATCTTGGAATTACAGACAGTTGTTAGCTGCCATGTGGATGCTGGGAATTGAACTCAGGACCTCTGGAAGAGCAGTCAGTGCTCTTAACCGCTGAGCCACCTCTCCAGCCTGTTCTGATGCACTCTTCTGACCTCTTCAGACTCCAGGCACATACAGGACCACAGACATACATGCAGACTAAGCACACACAGAATCGTTTTTTTTTTTTTTTTTTATCATGAATTGACTTCCATGTTTCTGTTTGATGGGTTCCGACCAGTCAGGTGAGGCACGGCTCAATCTCATCTTTCACAGACCTCTGTTCCTCCCCTTTGTCTTTCACCCCAAGACACCTGTGCTCTTATGTCTCACTTAAAGTCTAGAAGACATAACCTGACAGTAAAAGAAAAAGAAACAGGAATGGCAAGATAAAAAGCATTTTGCCTCACAAGCTGGATGACCTGAGTTTAACGCCCAAAGCCCACACTGGAAAGAGAACTGACTCACAAAAGCTTCCTCTGTGCATCCACATTCCCATCATATACAGCACACGATAATTAAATAAAATAAAAATCCAAAGCCAAACCTCACTTCGGTTTTAGATTTTCTGTAACTTCTCAGTATCTCATTCACCTACACACCAGCACTGTAAGTGCACAAGGCAGGCATTAAGAGGGAGCCTCCAGATTGAGTTGGCCTGGGCCGAACTCCAGCTTTACCAGGACCTAGGTTGGTGGGTGGCCTTCCACACTTAAAATGCGGACATCTTCACTTTCCGCATCTGCAAAACGCAGCCAATGGCAGGGGCTCTGGAGCCAGCTGCCATGAGAATTGATGCCTTTTTTTGTTTTCAAACCCAGCTTTTGAACTGCACTTTGCAAATGTTTCTTTAGTGTTGCCAGACACTCTCAAATACTGTGCAGAAGTCAACTCCTTAAAAGGGATGGTCAGGCATGCCAGGCAAGTGTTCAACCATTGAGCCTCATCTCAGCCCTTGCAAAGAACAATTTAGAAACAAGAACAACCAATGTGCATTCAGCTCCCAAAAGGAGAGATAATCTGTGAAACATTTTGTCTAACAGAGAGGGAACTAGGCGGAGAACTAATTTAGGGAACTAACACTCGAGCGCTCAGATGGGAAGGTCTTAAATCCAACAGAAGCAGGATGCTTACCTCATGAACTTGTCCAGCAGGTCTTCTACCCACATGTGCATTCTCAGGGACTGGAATCCGTAGCGCCACACCAGCTTAATCATGTTGATTATGAACCAACTGCTCTCCTCAAACACTAGAGACTTCCCATTGTAGACCCCCATCAGGCCACCTGAAGTTGGAATGCTGGAGAGACCTGTGAAAATGGAGAGCGGGCTCGGGAGATGGCGCAGTGGCTAAGAGCCCTTGCTGCTTATAGAGGAGCTGGGTTCAGTTCCTAGTCCCCATGTCAGGCAGCTCACAACTACCTGGAATTCTATTTCCAGGGGATCTGATGCCTTCTTCTGGCCTGTGTGGGCATCTACATTCATATAGACATACCCCACACAGATACACACACACACAATTTTAAAAAATAAATCTTAAAACAAATTTTTGTGGTTTCTACAATGGCCCAATGAAAAGGGAATTTGGGTGACCTGCCAGGGACATTCTGAGTGAGTGACTTTGGGGCCATCCCCACGTCTCTGGAGACACATAAAAGTTCTATGTTTAAAACAGCGTGGACACTCAGTACTGATTGCTCAATATGCAAACTGACACACTAGGAGACGGGTCAGAAGTTCATGTACATGTGAACCCCACTATTCTTAGTCATGGAGAACACAGCATTGGCCAGGGAAGAAAAGGGCAGCTGAGGAATAGATGTGCTCCCATCCCTGTGCTTACCTGACTTTGCAAAACTAGGAATTTCAGATAAATGGAAAAAGGCCCAAGTTACACAATATTCCCCATGAAGGCTTGCAGAGGCCTGCCAGACTTCCTTCCAGCACGCCCTGCTGCTCTGCTGGCAGTACATCAGTCATAGGTCCCTGGGAGCACATGTCTCTGTGCCCTATTTGAATGACTTCAAGCCAAGTGTTTGAAGTCCATGGGTCTCATTTTCTTTCTCATCAGGAAAATGAACTAAAGTTTCTGCAAGCTCAAAACACCCTGACTCTTCAACCCAAACCCAGGGGTTTAAGAACTAACAACAGGGGCTGGAGAGATGGCTCAGCGGTTAGGCACTGTCTGCTCTTCCAGAGGACCCAGGTTCGATTCCCAACACCCACATGGCAGCTAACAACTGTCTGTAGTTCCAGTTCCAGGCAAACACCAAGGCAAATAAATAAATAAAGTTTAAAAAAAAAAAAAAAAGAACTAACAACAGGGGCTAGCAAGATGTGACTCAGCCCCTCCAGGCATCTGCTGCCAAGCCTCATGGCCTGAGTTCAATTCCTGGGACCCACATGGTAGAAGAAAAGAACTGACTTGATCAGTTGCCCTCTGCCCTGCATACATACCCAACAGTACTCAGATCTGTGCTCCTCACCCGCCACCCCATCACAAAAAGTAGCTAAAAGATAATTTTTTCAAAAAAAAAAACATTTTTTTTTGAAGAACTGATAACAACAGCCATTCTCACTCCACCACTGGTTGTAATTCCAGAGAACTGATGACCCACAGATAACCAGAGTCTCATTACAGGAGAGAGCTCAAAGCTAAACCTAAACTCCACAGCAAAAGAAACAATTTCACCAAGTTCCTTGTAGAACACAAACAAGGCAGAAACGTCGGTTTTGTGTGTGATGAAAACACCTAGAGCCAGTCACAGAGAAATCTGCTTAGCTTAAGACCAAAATCACATACCCAGCTCTTTGACAAAACGCTTCATGTGCAAATTTAGAGGGTGGATGACAGAACCCCCTGCCTCGTAGTCGTGACCTTGCACCTTCAGAGTGGCCAAACGGCCCCCGACCTCTTCTCTTTCAAATACATCTATCTTCACATCCTTCCCAAATTTCTTCCGAAGGTAATAAGCTGAGGAAGTGCCACCAATTCCAGCGCCAACGATAGCTATAAGGAAGGAAAAAGAGGAACCGTTTGCTTCCCCTCTTAGAAGTGTGGCTTTTGTTTTTGAAAGGCCATTAACCAATAATAGACATTACTCAAGACTATAACCAACAACTTGGAGGAGCCTGGGGGCAGGATTGTATCTGAAGTCACATTCCTGAATCTGGACAGACACTGTAGATGAAATTAGAAAGTAACAGTAAGTGAAAAGATGCCCAAACATCTACACATATCTTTGTGGAGAGACCTCCGGACCCATGGGTCCTCATGTACCCAATTCTTGGGGAGGCATGGATGGGCCACTCCTGCACGCATTTTAAATAAAGTGGCCGCCATCTTCGTCCAGCTTTGTTCTTTGTCTGAGGCCCCAACAGCATGGACAGTCCCGAAAGACAAAGCTTCAGATGGGGACAGAGCCCTGGAAGTGAAAATCCGAGGAAAGCAAAGGCAGGAAGAAAATTGGGCTGCTCAGCTGCAGCAGTTGCGGCCTCGCAAGCAGAGCGCAGGTGCGGGGAGGCGGTCCAGATCTTTCGGGGGAGGGGACGGACTGGTTCCTGAGCGCTGCTGCGTGCCTCGGTCTGCCAGATAGACTCAGCTCCAGGGACAGTCAGAGGCGGGGCCCCGAGGGCATCGAGCTCCTACAGCTGGGGGCCTTCCAGGCTGGGGCTGCAAGGCTACTGGGTCCCGAGCCTGTCCACGCCTCCAGTGGCACTGCTCCACGCTCGGATCCTCGGGACCCCGATCTCCACCCTGTTGCGGGAAGATTGATGTCCGCATAGCCTCGCCTCTGTATCCAACCCCCATCCCCACACCTACCAATCCTGTCCGGCGGGGCCCTGGGCTCGGCGCTCGCCAGGCTGCCCAGTTCACATAGCAGCAGCCCCAACCCGAGCTGCAAGCCCACCAGCGCCACAGCGTCACGTCCCATGGCCTCCCGCAGCTGCAGACTGACAGCGAGTGGGCTAGCGGACCAGGAGTTCTATGAGTCTGCGCAGGATCGCCCCTCCCCGGCCCCGCCCCAGGGCACATCGCCACGCCCACCCGACCCACCCGGGTCCTTTGCTTCCCAGGCTCACACTACCTTGTGTTTCTGACCAAAGGCCACCGTGTTCCCAAAGTTCACGCTGTCCCCAGAAGCACACATCCAAGGTGCAAGCTGAGGCCCACTTCAGCTCTCCTTTCTTCCCGCCTTTCCTGAAGAGAGAGCCCCCACTTCTTTACTAACGTCCTCTGCGGTCCCCCAATAGCGTGCTTGCAGTAAAGTTGGCCAATCTCAGTCATAAAACAGGCAAACTGGCCCATAACCTTTCCAAAGTGAGTGCTTTGTTATTGGAACTCCTTAGTTGCGAGATAAGAAAAAGAAGGAAGATAAAGTATTGCGAAGTAAGGGGAACAGAACACGGGGCGCCGGTCCATACGAATAAAATTAGGGCACCAAAAGGGGGCCTCCTACATAAGGTCTGTTTCAAGCTGAAGATAATCGAGAAGAGACAAATCTTAGAAATGCTGTCCACCTTCCTCCATGAAAACAAAACCCAAGGGGAGAGCTGGAAACATGGCTTAGCGGTTAAGAGCATTTCCTGCTCTTTGACTGGACCAGCACGCACAACAGCCTTGGTTTTTTTTTTTTTTGTTGTTTTTTTGTTTTTTTCAAACTTTATTTATTTATTTGCCTTGGTGTTTGCCTGGAACTGGAACTACAGACAGTTGTTAGCTGCCATGTGGGTGCTGGGAATCGAACCCGGGTCCTCTGGAAGAGCAGACGGTGCTCTTAACCGCTGAGCCATCTCTCCAGCCCCCACAACAGCCTTGTAACTCCAGCTCCGGGCAATCTAATGCCTTCTTCGGGCCTCCGCAGGCATCCACAAACACACACGCTTAGGCATAACATAAAAATAAATAAATTAAATAAATGACTGGATAAACGGCCCAGTGGCTGACTGGTTTTACTGAGTTCCGTTTCCAAGATTTACAATCGCTGGTAACACTGGCTCCAGGGAATCTGTCGCCCTCTTCTGGCAAAGGAACACCCACAAACACATAAATAAACACATACTCATAAAGACAGAAGGGTCTCTCCTCCCTTTTCTACCGGGAGGGATGTGGGTTTATCACCAAAGACAACTTCAGACATTTTAAGTAAAATGTCTAGGAAGTCATAAAGTTACCTTCAGCTAAAAGAACGGGATGCCAAATCAGAGTGGAATCTCAGCGGAAATGGTGAGTAACCACTAAGCTTTCTGATTGATCTTCACAGAAAAAAGGAGAGTGGTCCATCAGCCAACCGATCTGCTGGCACAGGAATAAGCCTTCCCAAGGAAGGTGACTTTTTGTTTTCAGCTTCTGCCCTCTGCCCTTGTCAGCCTGGAGACCCGGGCGTCTCCATCAGACTCCAGGAAGGCCTGAAGAACAAGGTGCATCCCAGTTCTAGCAGCGTGCAGAGGACAAAAGACCTGCCTGTTTCTTGTAGCGTTGTTGTTTTCTTTCTTTTTTTTAGAAAAAATATTTATCTATTATGTATACAGTGTACAGAAGAGGGCACCAGATCTCATCACAGATGGTTGTGAGCCACCATGTGGGTGCTGGGAATCGAACTCAGGACCTCTGGAAGAACAGTTAGTGCTCTTAACCTCTAAGCCATCTCTCCAGCCCCACGTTGTTGTTTTCTTTCACAGACGGTTTTGTTTTTTATGACAAACTCTCAAGTGGTCGCTGTGCAGTCGAGGCTGACACCCCTCCACCTCCTTCCTCCCTCTCCACCTCCGAGGTGCTGGGATCTGACAGATTTCATCAGCCAGAGGCTCACACAGCAGACTTGATCTAGGGTCTTTCTCTGCTGTTGGTTTGCCTCCTCACAGTGGTCCAGCCATAGAAACCGGACTTCTTCTTCTTCCTCGTCTTTTGCTTTATTTTTTCTCTAAAAACTGACTATTCTCTGAAGACACCTTCTGGTTTCTGGAAAGTCACTCATTTCCTGGGGCAGCTTCCAAATTTCTGCTTGCTTTTCTTTTATTTATTGAGACATAGTCTCACCATGTAGTCTTGACTGGGCTTGAACTCACAGATATCTGCCTGCCTCGGCCTCCTAAGTGCTGAGATGAAAGAAATATGCTACCACTTGGGGCTGTTTCTCTCTTGTTAATGTGATTTTTGTCATTGGGGTCTATAAGAACTCATAAAAATAAGAAAAAATTATTTTCTTCCTCTCTCCTAAACAGACGCCATACTTTTTGACACACCCATACAGTGAAAAGAACGTTTGGTTGCCAGGATGGTACAGTCTGTAAAGTACTGGGTTTGTAAACATAAGAACCTGAGTTCAGATCCCAGAGCTCATGTGAAAATCTGGATTTGGAAGTATGTGCCTGTAACCCCAATGCTGGAAGACAGGAGGGTCTCTAGAGCTTGCTGGCCAGACACCTAACCTAAGTGGTAAGCTCCAAGTTCAATGAGAGGTCCTTTCTTGTAAAATAAGGAGAAAGCTGGTCAGTCATGTCAGCAGTGACATAAAGGGTGTCCCTACCCTCAGGAGGCACAGGCAAGCAGATCTCTGAGTTTGAAGCTAACCTGGTCTGTTGAAACATGGAGTCTTGTGAGAAGAATTCTGAGCAACTGTGAGACCGTTCCAAAAAAAAAAAAAAAAAAAAAGTCTTGAGTTTCTTCAAAACACAGAATCGTTCTTCGAATGTGTTTCCTCAATCCCTCCCAAATGTAGCAGATTGGAGTGAGTTTGCTTTAGATTACTCATTATTGCTTGCTGCTGTTATTCAATTAAATGTTTGAACTATCCTTTATAATGTTTGAACTATCCTTTATATGCTATGGAAAAACATGGTTTTGCCATGCGTGACCTCTCCTTGGGACTGTATACAACTTGAACTCATGAGAACTTTACTCATGTGATTTTTCGATTTTTCTTAACCCTCAGAGTATAAAGGACCATGTAAGGGACACAGGTAAGCCAGGGGCCAGGCCACGTGGCCAGGTAGATTAATGGAAATGGGTTGAATTAAGATAAAAAAGCTAGCTAGTAATGTGCCTGAGACATAGGCCAAACAGGATGAAATTAATATAAGCGTCTGAGTCATTGGGGGGGGGGGCAGCAGGAAGTGGCAGCTGGCAGGTCTCAGCCTGTGGCTGGACTGGGTCAGAATTCTAATGCAACATCTGTAACAAATGTAACAAAATTGCTATCCAAATGAGACTTTAGTCTATCTTGTTTATCAGCTTTACCCTCCTAGGTCCCACTACCTCTAGAGTGGTGACATTGGTCTACAGAGTGAGTGCCATGACAGCTAGAGCTACACAGAGAAATTGTCTCCAAAACCCAAGAATAAATGAATAAATAAATAGGCAAAGATGCATTTGAGGAAGATACTCAATGTTAATTTCTGTGAGAAATGCTATTGGCTCTAAGCTCTAACCTGACTCCATTTCTCTTGTCCCCCACCAAAAAAAAAAAAAAAAAAAAAAAAAAAAACACAAAAGAAATGGTATATGAGCATAAAGAGCAGTCTTAATGAAAGGAAACTGAATTGGAAAAAAAATAAAAATAAAGGTTGAACTTAGAGCTAGCAAAATGCCTCGGTAAAGGTGTTTCTGGTCCAAGACTGGTGACCAAAGTCCTAACCCGGGAACCCACATGAGGCTTGGAGAGAGCTGACCACAACATTGTCTCTGGCTTCCACGTGCTCCATTGTCTGCATCGGGAAGTCGCACTGAGCCTGTAGTATTTGGGCAAAAGCCGTAAGAAGTGATGGAGTGGGGCCATGAAAGTAACAATGGAGAGAGCAAAGAGAATGCTTGGCATGTCTGAGAGAAATGCAGGGGTGGAGGTGGTTAGGGACCAAAATGCAAGAGCGGCACTTAAGCATCCAGAATACAGAGAGTGCTTCCCCCTAGGTCCACACACTGCAAAGGAAACAGAGCTAAGCTGTAGCTTTTACTTTTGTTTCCCAAAGTACGAGGTGCCACAGGAACTCAGTGCATTAGAAGCCATAGGCCCTTGGTAAATATTTGTTCGATTAAAACTGGTCCATGCAGTGACCTTGAGCCTTGTATCACATTTGGAAATTGACTTTGAATACTGAAGCCCATGTGAAAAAATATCCAGAAAAGATTTTTTTTCTGCGAGGTAGATGAGGTGCTCTGCAAAGGGAGCCAAGGCATTCTCAGTTTGCACCCTGGTCATTTCCGAAGAACAATCTCAATGATACTTGAACTGGAAACACACACACACACACACACACACACACACACACAGAGAGAGAGGGGGGTGAGGCAATGCACATCTGTAATCACAGCACTTGGGAATTCAAAATGGTCTGTTTTACATAAGACCCTGTCTCAAAAATAATAAGAGAAAATGTTACCATATACATAAAGTATATTTTTTGTTTGTTTGGGAGATAGGGCCTCCCTATGTAACCCGGGCAGGCCTCCGACTTCTTTTTAAATGTCATGTGCATTGGTATTTTGTCGGCATGTATGTCTGTTTGAGGGTGTCACAGGCAGCTCTGATCTGCCCTGTGGGTGCTGGGAATTGAACCCAGTTCTCTGGAAGAGTAGCCAGTCCTCTTAAACACTGGGCCATTTCTCCAGCCCAGATCTCAAACGTTTAATCTTCCTGTCTCAGTGAAGAGAGTTCTGGGGTTGCTAGTATCCATGCACTCACTACCAGCCTATGTTGTATGAAGAAACAGTCTCTTTCAGAATTCCCTGGAGAGATGGCTCAGTGGCTAAGAGCACTTGATGCTTTTCCAGAAAACTGGGTTTCATTCCCAGCACCCACGTGGCAACTGTAATTCTAGTTCCAGGGGATTTAGCATGCTCTTCCGGCCTCCTCAGACACCAGGCACACAGAAAAGAAAATAGTAAAACAATTAATTTTGTAAAAATAACTTACTGTTAATTTAACTAATGTCTGCAGCTCAGACTCCCTGAAAGAGGCTAGGAGGGTCACTTCGGGGCAGTTAACTAACCCCACAAAGAGGCCCTTAACAAACACGAATAGGTTGCACATGCACTGACTTCCTGTTTTCAATAGTTCTGAATACCCTTGCCCTACTGACCTCCTGCTCAGTTCTGTCCCTATTACCTCATTGTTGCCCTAAAATCTTCAGTCACCTCTTTCCAACTCGAATTTGAGTTGCTGGAATCTTCCCCATTGCAATATTATCTTTCTGATTAAAATTTGTCTCTACAGTATGTGCACTTCCATGCTTGTCTTTGAGAACACAGAGGCCCAAAAATCTGCCACTGCTTACAGAGATCCTCCTCCCTCTGCTTCTGTAATGCTGTGACTAAAGGTAGATGCCCCTACATCCTGCCAAGTATAGAATTTTAAAATGGAAACCACTAATAATTATGTACAAACAAGTATTTTCTTCTAATAGAACAATCATTAGGATTGCTGTTAATTTTGCAAAAAAACTCAAAGAACTGTCAATTGATAGGAAAGGGTAAATTGTTTCATCTCTCAGCTTTTGCAAATTCTTGTTCAAACGTTTGCAACTAAATATCCAAGCCTACTGCTACCACTGGAGCAACACTGTATAGGTGCACAAGGCTTTTGCAGAAACCAACCCTGAGGAAAATGTATCCTTCTGAAAAACAGAAGCCCACCTAAGATTTTGGACTGTCGGGTCTTCAGAAACTTGACTCGTAGAAAGTTCTTGAGTACATGATTGAGCTATTTACTTTGTACATTTTCTCTTAAGAGCTTTATCAGAAAGACAAATATGTCATTGAGTGTTTGTGGGAGGTCCGTGGTCTCCGGACCAGACCAGAAATGTGAATATGAAGCTGAGAAAACATTGGAAATTTAGAGCTATCAGAGCCTAGTGTCTCTTCATAGCTTCTCATACCTGGTTCTAAAGACCTGGGGGCTTTGTGATATAATATCTCTATAGTGTAGATCGAGCGCCATCTAGAGGTTGCCTGTTGCTAGAGCAACTTCACTTGCAAGGACCTCTGGCAGCGAGCGCAACTTTCCAGGAGCCTCCCAACACTGAGCATATGTAAAGATCAAAAGGGATGGTCTATGTCACTGATACTATGGAATATTTGAAACTCAATCATTTTCATCAAAATTTTTAGTTTTGTTGAGGTGAAACAGCTAAAAAATGCATAAAGAGGAGAGCAGAGGAGGGTGGATCTCTGTGAGTTCAAGGCCATCCTATAGATCTCCATAACAAACTCCAAGTTAGCCAAAGAAACATAGAAAGACCCCATTTTCTTTTTTTAAAAGACCCCATTTTCAAAGGGTCTGTGTGTGAGAAAGTCAGAGAAAGAGAGATATCATTTTTCATGCTAATATTAGTAAAAACTAATAATATTAGCAGAATCTCAGATAAGACACAATGGAGGAAGTGGAGGGCAGCTTAGGGCCCGACTAGAAAGCATTCTCAGAGGGATGTGGATGACTGCAACCTTTGCCTGTGCTGCCTCAGTCCCTGGAATGCTGGGATTACCCACAGGCAGCAAAACATTGCCTACTATAATTTTTATACTGTATGTAATTTTAGTAATTCTATTTTTAGGAATCTATTCTATAGAAATAAAGTTAAAAAGGAAGAAAAGAATTTAAAAAAAGAAAAAGAGGGGCTGGAGAGATGGCTCAGCGGTTAAGAGCACCGTCTGCTCTTCCAGAGGACCCAGGTTCGATTCCCAGCACCCACATGGCAGCTAACAACTGTCTGTAGTTCCAGTTCCAGGCAAACACCAAGGCAAATAAATAAATAAATAAATAATAAATAAAAAAAAAAAATTAAAAAAAGAAAAAGAAAAAGAAAGAAAGAAACTAGCTTTGGTCAAGTGTGATTGTTCACATCTGTAATCCCAAAATTTAGGAGGTTTAGGCAGGAAGATTGGGCTTTGAGGCAAGCCCAGTCTATATATCAAAGTACTGTCTCAACATATTGGTATATAAAGATATCTGTACCGAAAATTTGATATTAGTGTAGAAAAAAATGTAAGCTAGTGGTGGTGTACACCTTAAACCCCAGCACTGGAAAAGCAGAAGCAGGTGGATCTTTATGAATTCAAGGCCAGCCCAGTCTACATAGTGAGTTCCAGGATGGTCAAGGCCACACAGTGAGACTCTTGTTGTAGAATGCTATTTTAAAGTGTGTTACTTTTGTTTATGTTGCATTTGTTTAACTCTGTGAAGCTGTGATTCTTCCTCTGTCTAAAACACCTGTCTAATAAAGAGCTGAACGGCCAATAGCAAGGCAGCAGGAAGGACAGGTGGAGCTGGCGGGCAGAGAGAAGATATAGAAGGAAGAAAAGAGATGGATAAGAAAGAGGAAGAAAGAGCAAGAGAACAAGAAGAGGGCATGATAGGGGCCGCTCACCCAGCCAGCCAGCCAGCCAGCCAGCCAGCCAGCCACACGGCCACACAGCCACACAACTACACAGCCACCTCACCACCTAGTCCAGCCACAGAATAAGAGTAAGAATTACAGAAGCAAGAGAGCAGTAAAACCCCAGAGGTGTAAGGACAGATGGGATTAATTTAAGTTGCCAAGGCTGGGCATCTATCATTAAGAATAAGCCTCTGTGTGTGATTTATTTGGGAGCTGGGTCATAGGTTCCCCCCAAAAACAAAAACAATTAACAATAGACTGTCTGGGGGAAAAAAAATCAACCAAACCAAACCAAACCAAAACCAAAAGAAGAAAAGAAAAAAGCTAGTAATGGCATGAGACAGGGTGTATTGTAGTCGAACACCTCTGTTAATAAACTAAAAGTCCCTTTAAATAAATTTTCTCTCCCCAAAAGTGTTTAAAATACTATGCACTTTAAACATTTGTCATATTTTCCCCTTAAAATTACTATTTATTTATTGTTATTTTTTGAGACAAGGGATGAGAGGAGTTAAGTAGCATTAGCTGGCTTTGAACTCCTCAACCTCTTTCCTTACTTCTGTGATCTGAAATGTGAGCACTAGGGCAATGTTTGTTACCTGTCTGTAATAAGGCTTTATATAATTTAAAAATATGATAGAATCTAAAGACAATTATAGAATCAAGAATCCCAAAGTTAAGGTTAAACCAATGTTTCTCAACCTGTGGGTCACTACCCCTCCAGAAACCTATTTTCAAAAATATTTACATTGTGATTCATCACAGTAGCAAAATTATAGTTATGAAGTAGCAATTAAATTATTTTATGGCTGAGGGTCACCACTACATGAAAACCTTTAGGGTCACAGCATTAAGATTGAGAACCACAGGTGTAAATGAACATTAGCTTTACAGAAGCTTTCATATTCTTACGGAATGCTTCACATAACGTGTAAAGTGCAATAAAAAAGGATAAAAGTACAGGAAGCACATTCTAGAGCCCTAACTCTGAGCCCTAAGCGAGGGCTGACTTTTGAGATTCTCCTCATCAATTTGCAATAAAACTGTTTCTTATAAGCCTTTCAATTACATTGAGTATACAAAAGAAATCCAGACATTGGTACGTGAAAATTCGGTTCCTGCTTATAAAATAAAAAAAAAAAAAACTTTTAAATGTACTGCAACTCTTATTTCTAAATAATAATTTTTTTTGAAAAATCTTGATTTTTCTGAAAGTGTAAAAAAATTCAACAGCATTGGGAGGAGAAAAAAATATTTCAGAAAACAATGAAGAAGATACAACTATCAATACATTTTTACTTCTAAGCTACCTAATCTAGGAGCCAATGAATATACTACGTATCTCCTATGAGTTTCTGGAGGGCTGCAACACCAACAGCGCCGCTGGTGTAGTGGTATCATGCAAGATTCCCATTCTTGCGACCCGGGTTCGATTCCCGGGCGGCGCATGTCTTTTTTCCTTTCCCTTAAAACAAGATAACTTGAAAAAAGAACTTGTCTCTTCTACAAGGATACTTGATTTTATGTTTTAACCTCCCAGAAGATTATTTCATTATATAATTACTAACGAACCACTTGATTCTGGAACGGCACAAATCCTGAACGATTGCCATTGCGCCTGCGCAGTCTGAGCCATCCCTTGCCGGGTGGAAGCGCGGCTGCGCAGAAGTGACTCGAAAGCTTGACACCTAGCGGGGCGACGGGGTGAGCGTCCTGGCTGGCTGTGCGCATGCGCGGCGCGGGCCGCTCGGCTGGCGGCTCCTTTGCGTCCGGCTCGCCGCCATCTTGAATCAGGGCTTCATTGTTCGCGGCGGGCCGGGCATTTTTGTGTAACTGCGGCCGAAGGAGGCGGCGGAGTAGCCTCCAGTCAAGCGAAGCGGCCCGCTCTTCCGCAGCCATAGCCACCCCAACGATTCGGGGGAGGTAGCGAAGGGCAGGGAGCTGGACCCTGAGGTGCCGCCGCGACCGCAGCAGCCATGGAGGACGAGATGCCCAAGACTCTGTGAGTCTGGAGCAGCGATGAGGGAGGAGGGATGGTGGTCGCCCCGGAGGGAGGCCGCGGCCCCGAGCCTCTCGGCAGCCTGTTCTCCGTGGACGCCGGCCGCGCTGTGGTGGTTCCTCCTCCCGTGCGCACGCACGCACGCCCGCCAGGATGCTTAGAGCCGAGCCGGGCTGAGAGGACGCTGGCGGGAGCGGGGCTCGACCCGGAGGAAGGACTGTTCATTCAGAGCTCCCCTCAGGACTTGGCGCACCCTTCTAGACCCATGCTTGCTCCCCACCCCCGCCCCTTTTTTCCATCAGTCTCTTGATTTTTTTCTTTTTTTCCTGGAACTACCTTTCACTTCTGGTAGGATTTGTTTTTGTTTTTAATTCTTGAGGATGAGGTAAAACTTTATTGTTGCAGTTGAGAACTGGAGAAAAAAAGCCAGACATCTTTCTTGAAAGTCTTGGGCTTCCCCTATGTAGTCCCTGACCCTCGACCAAAAAGCCTAAGTGGACACCCAAGGATGTTGAAACCGTTCTTTAAAAAAAATCTCACTCGGAGAAATGCATCTACTGAGGGAAAGTGGATTTAATTAAAACATATTTACCACCACTTGCTAATAGTGATTGACTTTGTTAACGGATGAAGCAACTGTAGTGAGTCTAATTACTGAGGAACCCGCGTTAAGGATACTTTCTTTGTCGTAACTTCTTCCTCTGCAGTCTTTGTTTTCCAGCGCACTGAATGAGGCGATCCTGCCTTTGTTGGATTGCACAGGGCAAAAAGGAAAGGAATTGTGGGTTGCTTTTTTTTGTTTGTTTGTTTTTTTTGCGGTATATTTGATGCTTGTTACACCGTGCATATAGATGGTCAGTTCAGGTAAATGAAATCGATTTAACATGTATCATCTCACAGAGTTTAAACCTTGCACCTAGTTCCTGACATAGCTTTTCTTCTTCTTCTTCTTCTTCTTCTTCTTCTTCTTCTTCTTCTTCTTCTTCTTCTTCTTCTTCTTCTTCTTCTTCTTCTTCTTCAGAATCCTAATACTTTTAGAGCTAGGTTCTTTTTGAAAATTCCTAGACATTAAAATTATTCCGAAGTACGTTTAAATTGTTATTTAACACCCCCACACACACACCAGTTCACAATTTCTTTTTTTGTTACTGTATTGTTTTATTGAGACGGGCCTCATTGTGTAACTATGACTGACTGTCCAGGAACTCACCAGGGTTGGCCTCTAAGAGACCCACCTGCCACCACATCCCAATTTTCAATTTCAAGTTGGTATTTTTAATGTATATGTGAAATATAGTTACTTTTTAAAAATTTTAAACAAACAAGGTCTCTTTATATTTAAGCCAGGTTGTCTTTTAATTTGCTATGTGCCCTGCATTGGTTTAGAACTGTAGGTTCTGCCTCTGTCCCAAGTACCAGGATTAAATTTTACCATGCCCAATTTACATTTTTTTCTTCCTTCCTCCCTCCCCCAATCCCATGCTGGCTGGCCTGGAACATCCTTTGTAGACTAAGATGGTTTCCAAACTTGTGAAGGTCCTCCTGATTCTGCTCCCCAAGTACAGGCATATACCCAGCTTACCTAGTTTACACTGTTTTTGGTATATTAAATATTTTGCTAGTTTATGGAACTTTAAAGTAGCTTTTTAGTAAGGATGTAATACTTAGGGCATCACCCCTTGTTTTTATGTATCTGTGGGTGAATACTCCCTTAAATCTATTAGATACTATTTGTGGGAACTTTTTCATCTAGCATGTTGAAATTCATGTTGCTGTGCTGTTTGGTGTTCTTATAGGATGCTTGAAAAAACTTTTTAAAGTTTTATTTTAGTTGTATGAGTATTTTTTCCTCCATATGTGTTTGGGAACCTTTGGAAGTCAGAAGAAGGCATTGGCTCTCTTGGACCTAGAGTCTTGGATGGTTGTGAGCCACCATGTGGGTGGTGGAAACCAAACCAAAATTCTCTTCAAAAAGAAATGCTGTTATCTGCTGAGCCATTTCCAGCCAATTTTTATAAAATTCTTATTTTGATGTCCCCCCCCAATGGTCAGAAATATCTGGTAACATAGTGGTTTCAGTGCATAGTGGAAATATCAAATAATGCATTTCCCAAGCAGTATACAAAAACAGGCATTTAAATAGTACTTAATTGGGATGAGGAAAGAATTGAAGTTTATTCATTCATAGAGTTGAATCCTTAGTTTGTGTCATATCTTTATATGCTCAGTTAGTCTTCTGCATTTTATAACCAAAGGAAAGCCAAGCTTAATGTTTCAGCAGCTTACTCAAAGACCATACACTTTTAAGAAAAAAAAATTCTTCCTGGGCATAGTTGTGCACAGCCTTTAATCCCAGCACTTGCAAGGCAGAAGCAGGTAGATCTGGGTGAGTTCAAGGCCAGCCTGGTACAGAGTGAGTTCTAGGACATCCAGAGCTACATATGAGACCCTATCTCTAGAAAAAGAAACAAAACAAAACAAAAACCTGTTGTAGCAGTGGTTAATTGTGGTTTGTGTCCTTTAGTAGAACATCCTATTCAGAAGTTTTCTCCTGAAAGTAGTCTGTGATTTAAATTTTCCTCAGTTAAAACTTCCACTCTCCCAGTCAGCCAGTCTTGATTAAATACTAGTAGGTACAAACCTCTAAAAGTTTCCCCAACAGTGTTTTTAAGTTTAAATGCTTACCTTAGTGACTCTGGAAGTCTGAGTTTTCTTTTTTAATACATATTCTTAGGCACAGTTTCTTTTGAGACAAAGGTGAGGAAAGTAAGGGAGGCTGCATCAAACTTGTGACTGTCTTGCCTAGCCTCCCAGGTCATTGAAAGTCAGAGGACATTTTTGTGGAGCAGAATTCCAGTGTTTGAACTCAGATGCCAGGCTTGGTAGCAAGAATCTGTCTGTTAAGCCGTCTTGCCAGTCCTGATCCCAGTTCTTTGGGGTTTGGTTTTTTTTGTTTGTTAGATGATTTTGAGGCAAGATTTTACTCTGTAGGCTTGGCTGGTCTGTAACTCACTGAGATCCTGTTCTTGCCTCCCAAGTGCTAGGATTAAAAGTGTGTGCCATTCCAGTTTTTTATCAAGAAAAGACAACTAAAAATTTTTTCCTAAACTTTAGTAATTAAAGCAAAATAAATTCTCTAGCAAATTGTAACTGTCCAAGCATCATTCTGAGGATTAAAGGCATCAGACCCTAGCTAGTTTCCTTCCTCAGCACTGAATAATAACCAGGCATTGTAACACACTCAGAGGTAGACTTGAAAAGGTCAGGTTCAGGGCCAGCCTTCGATATATGACACTGTCTCAAAAAGGTTTTATGAAATAAATAGAATTAGTAAAAAAGAAATAATAAAATTTAAGAAACAAGTCTCAGAGAGGGAATCAGTTTTTTTTAACACATTTTTAAATTTAATTATATGTATGAATGTTTTGCCTGTGTGCATGTATGAGCACCACAAAGGGGCCTGGTGTTTGCAGAGTTCAGAAGGACATTGGATCCCTGGATCTGGAGCTATGGATAGTTGTGAGTGTGACTATGTGGCTCTTGAGAATTGAACTGAAGTCCTCTGTAAGAGCATTAAGTGCTCTAAACTTCTGAGCCATCTCTCCAGCCTCTCATTAGGGCATCTGTAGAACACGTGAAATATTCCAGGTAGGGCTCTTCTAGACAGTAGTTAATACTATTTTTAAAATCTCTGCTTGTAAAGAATTTATCATAAGTTTAAAATCTACCTATGCTTTTCCCTCAAATTTTCATTTTTTTTCCATTATAAAATCACACTCAATTTTGATTTCATGTGGCTAAAAACAAACTCATTCTAATGTTCTGCTTTGTACATTCTTTTGTAAGTCTAGAACTGTATTAATAAAAATAAATATTTCAAGAGTTTTGGATTCCATTTTTATAACTATTTGATTTGGGGAATGTTGAGACAGGATCTCGTGTAGTTGGTTCTTTCTACCTTTGCCTCCCAAATGCTGGGATTACAGGAGCATACCTACACTATACCTGGTTCTTACAACTGTTGGAAAACTTAGTTATCCGATTCAAAATCTATATTCCTCAGGGATATAGCTCAGTGTTAAAATTGCTTGCTTAGCACATCCTGGCTTCAATCCTGGTAAATTGAATTGAATGAAATTGTCCTGACAGAAGCTGTTATGTTGTCTCTAGTAGTACTGATGCTCTTTCAATCAAATCTCACTCATTAGATGATAGTTTGAAAATCTATAGAAAAGTAACAAAACAGCACACTAAAGACTAGCTGCCTTTCCTGTGGAATTACCAGTTAACTACCATTTAGCCAGGTGTGCTTCCTTATATTTCCATATGGGTTTTGTGGTTGGTTGGTTTGTAAATTTTTAGATCACATTTTTTGTTCGTGTCTGTCTGTCTGTCTGTCTCGGGGATGGGTCAAAGCACACTGTTGGGTCTGTTTAGCATGTGAGTCTGAAGGATCAAACTTACATGTTCAAACTTAATACTAAACTCCTTAACTCACTGAGCCATCTTGCTAACTTCTTGGTTTGTTTTTCTAGATAGGTCTTTGTGTAACTCAGACTGTCTTTGAAGTTCTAGAATAACTAGCATATACTACCATACCCAGCCAACCATGTTTTTGTTTTCTCTCTCTCTCTCTCTTTTTTTTTTTTTTTTTTTTTTAACTAAAGTGTATTGGTTCAAGATGATGTTTTTTAAGTCTTAAATAACGTAAAGAACAAGGACATTCTTTTAGGTAGCCTTAATATGCTTTCACTTTGAGGTTAACATTCATACACTAAAGTGGGAGTGAGTATACTTGTATATGTATGGGTCACCTTCAAAACCAGGTGTTTCAGTAGTGCCTACTTTCCCAGCGTGGATACATCTTCAGCTGTAACAGGTACAATGTTAACAATGTTTATTTACAACTGCCAAAGAAGACAGGATATATGAGTGTGGGTTTTCCTCCTCCCAAAAAGTTTGTGCCCTGGAAGCTTGGACCCTTGAATGACCGTCTCAGGAGGTGGTAGACCCTTCAAGAGGTAGATTCTTTATATGTGTATAACTTCGGCATTTGAGGAAGGAAGGTTAGGAGTTTCAGACTAGTCTGGACTACAGCAAAATTGTGTTTGAAAAAATAAACAATAGAAGAGAGTCCTAGCAAAAGCTTAAAGTCATAAGGATGCTGTCTTGGGAAAGGGTGAATATAGTTCTTAAAAGATTGAGTTGTTACCAGCAAAACCAATCCAGGTGCTGGGACATTTCTGTATGTGGCCTTTTCACTTCAACATGTTATACAGTCTCAAAAATACCAGCCACCAAAATTCTAAGCCAAACCAACCTTTGGGTGTTACCCAGACTCACATATTTTGTTACAGCAACTCAACAGACTGAATATAGCATGATGACAAAGAACATTGGCTTGTAACTGCTCCAGTACAAAGTTTTGTGTCAGGAAAGTAAATAGAAATCATAAGAAACAAATGAACAAAACCTGGGTAATAGAAGCACCTGAGAAATTTATTTAAAATATATTTAAACCAAGTATGATGGTGCACACTTTGAATCTCAGCACTCAGAAAGCAGAGGCAGATGGATCTCTGGGTTTGAGGCTAGTTTGGTCTACATAGTGAGTCTCAGGACAGCTGGGTCTATAGAGAGAGACCCTGTCAAATATATACATGTGTGTGTGTGTAAATGTAAAATATATGCATATCTATACATACAGCTTTCTGCAGGAAGAGTGTGGTGGAACTTAGCTTAGAAAATAATTTGGAAAGAGACAACTTTGAGCCACATTCAGAATCAAAGCATAGTCTGTCCTATCCTATCCCTGGAAGGACACTGCCACCACATCTTTCCCTGGGGTCAGGTTGTTACTTGTTACCAAATACATTTACTTCAGGTTTTGCCTCTTTGTTGTTTGAGAGTCTCATTAAGTAGCCCAGCCTGGCCTGAAACACCCAGATTGGCTTTTCTCTCTGTTTGCCTCAGCCTCCTTAGTGTTAGGATTGCAAGTCTGTGTGATCACACCTGGCCTAAAGAGAAATAAGTAAAAGTAAGAATGGATATAAACTGTAAATCTTTTTATTAAAGTCCAGGTAAGGTAGGGCTTACCTGTAAAATAACACACAGAAGGATGAGGCAGGAGGATTAATGGGAGCTTGAGGACACCATGGTCCACATATCATGACCCTATCTTTTAAAAGAAAGAAAGGAAAAAAAAAAAAAAAAGGCAAACTTTTTGCAAACTACAGTGAACTTAACTACTTTTCATTCCAGCATGGGCAGGTTCTGCAGATTTCACATTGATCTGCATTTTCTCTTGGGAGCTTGAAACAGCATTGTATAAAAACCTGAGGGCGGGACTGAAGAGATGGCTCAGCGGTTAAGAGCACCCTCTGCTCTTCCAGAGGACCTGAGTTCAATTCCAGCACCCACATGGCAGCTAACAACTGTCTGTAGTTCCAGTTCCAGGCAAACACCAAGGCAAATAAATAAGTAAATAAATAAAGTTTTTTTAAAAAAAGAAAGAAAGAAAGAAAGAAAGAATAAAAACCTGAGGGCAATATTAGTCTAACTTACTGAGATAATAGGTTCGCTCCTTATGTTATTTACATAAGGAAGATTTGCCCTTTGATTTCATTGCTCTTTCTGTCCCTACATTTGAGACAGTGTTTCTCTGTTTGCCCCAGACTTGCTTTGAACACCTTAGCTTCACAAGGACTGAGATTAAACCAGTACATCTAGCTCTCTCGCTCCTCCCTCCCCCTTTCTTTCCTCTCCTCTTCCTTCTCTTGTGTATCTCAAACTGACCTCAAATTGTATAGACAAGGGATTTCTGATTTATCTGCCCCCGTCTTCCAAATGCTGTGAGTCCAGACATGTTCATACATACTGTGTTTATAGGACACCAGGGATTGAATCCAAGATTTTTGCATGTTAGATAAGCAAACATTCCACCAACTGAGCTGCAGGCTCCACACACCCCCATCCTGGCTTAATTTCTTTGATTTGAAAAGGTTATATAGGTTCTTTGAAGTTGTGCTGAAGGTGGAGAACTTGACCAAATACCTCTGTGTGTTAATTGATAGAAGCCTCTGGAGGTCAGAGACCATGAGAGGCCACTTTACACAATTAAATTGATGTAAAGACAAAACAATATCTCATGGTTTTTTTAAAGATTTTATTTTTTATTTATTTATTTTTAGGTACAAGTGCTTCATTATAGATGGTTGGGAATTGAACTCAGGACCTCTGGAAGAGTAGCCAGTGCTCTTAACCACTGAACCATGTCTCCAGCCACCCTTTCATGTTTTCTTGAGACAAGATTTTGCTCTGTAGACTAGCTTTGAATTCACAGCAACCCTCCTACCTCAGCTTCCTGAATGCCATGTTTATAGACATGAGCTACCACATTTGGCTAGGCAATGTCTCTTATTTGTATAAGGATAAGTGGGTGGGAATTGCCTGCAAGAATGTCTGCATCATTTGTGTGCAGTTACTTACGAGAGAGGCTAGAAGGGCATCAGATTCACCAAGACTGGAGTTAAAGATAGTTGTGAGCTACTGTGTGGGTGCTGGGAACTGAACCCTAATTTTCTGAGTAACCAGTACTCTTAACCTCTGAGCCTTACATACTGCTTTGTATTACTATCTTCAAAGTAAGTTAATATCTTTCAGAAGATTTCTCAGGAGCATGGTGATACATACTTCTATTCTTTCATACTTGGGGAGCCAGGGTAGGAGACTTGTAGAGTTGGAGTTTGAAGCAACTTAGTCTAGACAACAAAGTGAGGACTAGTCAAAATGACAACATACTCCACTATCTCTACAAAATACTAATGACTATAACATATCAGAAAAATTTTTTTACTAAAGATTTATTTATTTATTGTGTATACAGTATACAGAAGAGGGCACCAGATGTCATCATGGATGATTGTAGGCCACCATGTGGTTGCTGGGAATTGAACTCAGGACTTCTGGAAGAACAGTCAGTGCTGTTAACCTCTGAGCCAGCTCCCAGCCCAGGAAATCTTATGCCATTTTGCAAAGTAGAAATAATAAAGTACTATACTCATTACTGTCCTGTCACTATATGCTAGCTTCAGCAAAGTAGATTCTAGAATTAAATTTCAAAAAGAACAGTATTTAATTTATACTGATTTGCAATTCTAGGAATTTCCTTTTTGCTTGGTTTACACTATTGTCATGTTTACTTATTGATTGGTTTTGAGATGAGATTTCACCACATAGTCTGGACTAGCCTCGAGTTTGTGGTCTTTCTGCCTTTGCTTCCCAAGTGCTGGGATAACAGGTAGCCAGTGTCATTTCTAGCCCTGGAATTTTGTGTAGGCACAAAATTTGCTGAGACGCTATGGAATTTTCAGTGTTCACCCAGTTTCCCCTAAGAGTAGCATCGTTCATAACTATGCTACAAATTAACAAAATAAATTGAAACGGGTAAAGTACTATTAACTCATACTTATACTGTCTTCTTATTTTCCTCCACTAAGAACCCTTTCTGTTTCAGGATCCAATGCAGGAAGCCATATTATGTCCAGTAGTCATTATATTTTCCCTTCAGGCTAGGAAGATTGTCTTATATGACTTGATACTTTTGAGGGGTATTGGTTATGGTTTGTTGTTTAGACTAGAGGTAAGGTTAGAGTTAAGGTACACTTTTAGATCAGAAGACTGTGGTCTAATGATGAGACTGTAGTGATAAATATTTTAGAGGAAGCTACTATGAGGCTATGCCAGTATCTGTTTCTCCTTTACATTTCACCAGCTAATTTTAGCTTCTGTGGGTGCATCTTGCCTGTAGTGATTACTAAGATAGTGTTTTAATAGTAGGTTTCTCTCATTCCTCCTCTGTTAATGAGTGTACAGCAAGACAAGCTGTTTTTTCCTATCTAGGACCCAGAAAAGGATTTCTCATTCTATTATCCAGTTTTAATTTTAAGCCTTTAAAAAAAAGTTTTTTATTTTATATATGTGTGTGTGTGTGTGTGTGTGTGTGTGTGTGTGTGTGTGTGTGTGTACCACATGTTTACAAAGGCCAGAAGTGGGCATTATCGCCCTGGAAACTGGAATTGCAGACAGTTGTGAGCTGCCATATAGGAGCTGGCAATCAAACTGAGGTCCTCTGCAAAAGCAGCCAGCCGGTGCTCTTAACCACTGAGCCATCTCTCCAACTTCAATTTCTTTTAATCAAAATGTCTTTTTAAAAAATAAAATAATTGGGGCTGGAGAGATGGCTCAGCGGTTAAGAGCACCGTCTGCTCTTCCAGAGGATCTGGGTTCGATTCCCAGCACCCACATGGCAGCTCACAACTGTCTGTAGTTCCAGTTCCAGGCAAACACCAAGGCAAATAAATAAATAAAAGTTTTTTTTAAAATAAATAAATAAATAAAATAATTTATTTTATTTTATGTGCATTGGTGTTTTGCCTGGGTGTGTATCTCTGTGAGGCTTTCGGATCCCTGGAACTGAGTTACAGACAGTTGTGAGCTGCGGTGTGGGTGTTGGGAATTGAGAGTGACTTTGAACTTGGGATATAGCTCAGTTGGAAGAGTGCTTGCTAGGCATGTGCTAGGTCTGATCCCCAGTACTGTATAAAACCAAGTGTGATTGCATACACTTGTAATCCCAGCAGTTGGGATCAAGTTTAAGATTTCCTCTGCCATATAGTGAATTTGAGGCCAACCTGAGCATGAGACCCTGGCTCAAAAAAACAAAAACAAACAATTTTTTTTTTTTTTTTTTTTTAAAAAGGACAGTATTTGTTTCTGGTCGGCTTGTACTGGAGACCCAGGCCCTCTCCTTTACTGAATTAGTACTGCTAGTATCTAGTACAATTTTTTAAATGGGTCAAGTTGTTTTAGAAAATGTCAGACATCTGAATTTGCTTGCTTTTATATGTCCAGTATTCAGTAACCTTAAATTTAGTTTTAAGCTTGATAAACCAGGCCTGGTGGTACATGCAAGTAATCCAGGGTTTGGGAGGTACAGGCGGGGAGATGACAAGTTCTCAGCCCTCTGGAGTTCATAGTGAGATCCTGTCTCACAGAAAAAGTTTATTAGACTTAGGCTAGACTTTTATGACATGAGTCTTTCATAAGTGGGACTGTCTATTTTGTATTTTATATAGTCCTTGCTGGTGATGTTTGACAATGGAGTCATAATGGTAACAGCCAAGGCTTTCACTTTTAAGTCAGGTTCTTTACTCCTTTGCAGTTTGCTAAGTAATGTTTTTGCTGACAGCATACTGCAAATGTCTAATTCCATGCCAGTTTTGATCCTGGATTATTAAAACTTTATATTTATTTAACAAGCATTCTTCTATAAAGAAGAGTGGCCCCTCTATCCCTAAAGCTTACTTATTCTGACTGTTCTGAGCTCCTGCTCAAAATACAAGGTAAATGTTTGACTTTCCCTTTGTAATTCTCATTTTTAGAGTAGTAAGTGCCAGCATTGAAAAATGGTCTTTGGATGTATGGTCTTCTCTTTCCAAGTGCACCTTTTCTACTCCTTAAATGTTTTTCAGTGCTCCTCCTTTTGCTCTCTTGCCCCAGCATCCTGATAGTCACAGTGGTTCTGTTCTGACAGTAGAAAAAAGAAACTATATTTACATTTTGTGGGCAGGTAGAGGTGTTTGTTTTGTCTTGAAAGGGTCAAATATATACCTATGACTGCTCCCAAAATGTGTTTTTAGCAAGCAGCTTTAGAAATAGGAAAAAGAAGGTTGGAGAGGTGGCTCAGAGGTTAAGAGAACAGGTCCTGAGTTCAGTTCCCAGCAACCACATGGTGGTTCATGGCCATCTACAATGAGATCTTGTGCCCTCTTCTGGCCTGAAGGCATACTTTATAATTAATTAATTAATTAATTAAAAACAAATAGGAAAAAGAGAGGCTGAAGAGATGGCTCAGCGGTTAAGAGCACTGACTGCTCATCTAGAGGACCCAGGTTCATTTCCCAGCACCCACATGGTATCTCACAACTGTAACTTCAAGATCTGGCACCCTCACACACATGCAGACAAAATACCATTGCACATAAAATAATAAAAATGTTTAAGAAAGAAATAGGAAAAAGAATCTGTGCCCCACCCTCATCCAGGAGCTTACTCTGTAACTCTAGTTGACTTAAAACTCAACATGTAGACTAGGCTAGCCTTGAACCTGTGAAGATTGGGATTACAAGTATGCACCTACCATGCTTTTCAAAAAATAAATCTAAAATGGTATATTTCCCTCTGTTTTTCAGATATGTTGGTAACCTTTCCCGAGATGTGACAGAAGCTCTCATCCTCCAGCTTTTTAGCCAGATTGGACCTTGTAAAAACTGCAAAATGATTATGGATGTAAGGGTATTTCACTCAGTCAATGTTTTCACTTTCTTTCTTTCTTTTTAAACATGAAAGGCATCATTACTTCAGAACTTCTTCATTGATGTCTAAATTAATAGAGATCTTAGAGAATTTGAAATTTACATGTTTAATAGGTCAAATTTATATAGTCAAATTTAATTCTTTGTCTAAGTGAAAGAAGAAAATTGAGCTAATCATTTTAGAAAGGATAGTGTGTATGTGTTCTTATAAAATCTGTTGGGGCTGGAGAGATGGCTCAGCGGTTAAGAGCACCATCTGCTCTTCCAGAGGACCCGGGCTCGATTCCCAGCACCCACATGGCAGCTAACAACTGTCTGTAGTTCCAGTTCCAGGCAAACACCAAAGCAAATAAATAAATAAAGTTTAAAAAAAAAAAATCTGTTGAAGTATCAGAATTGTTTTACATGTAGTGTCAATTGGTTGAATAAGTTAGAGCTATGAGATTGGGAATTGGGGTAGACCTAATATAATGAAAAAATATATAATGGGGGGCTGGAGAGATGGTTCAGCGGTTAAGAGCACCGTCTGCTCTTCCAGAGGACCCGGGTTCGATTCCCAGCACCCACATGGCAGCTAACAACTGTCTGTAGTTCCAGTTCGAGGCAAACACCAAGGCAAATAAATAAATAAATAAAGTTTTAAAAGAAAAAATATATAATGAAAACCTTAGCTTCATTTTAAAGGTTTTCTTGTGTGTCTATCAAACCTTAATGTATAGAAAACACATAAAACTCATTCATATGGTTGATGTTAACCATTAATAACAAGATTCATTGTTTCTGTATACAGGTGTGCATGCATATATGTGCACATGTGTGTGGAGGCCAGATTTCAACATCGGTGCTTCTTCATACATAGACAGTAGATAGGGTCTTACAGTGTAACCCAAGATGACCTAGAACTTGCCTAGGATGCTGCAGTCTTTCTGCCTTAGCTTCTCAAGTACTAACATTACAGTATGCTACCATAGCCTGGTAATTAATTGTTTAGTTTTTTATTTGTTTTTGAGGCAGAGTTAATGTAATTCAAACTGGACTGAAACTTGAAATGTTCTGTCCAGCCTCCTGAATGATAGAATGACAGATATGTGCTGCCACTCCCCTCAGAATTTCAATTATTGTAGAATAAGAGAGTTTTTGTTGAATTTTATGTTTATCTCAATGTTCTGAAAATTTGAATTAGTTTCCTTTAGAAATTCAAGAAAGCCTTAGAAAGAATTGAATTGGTTATAAAGTCATTTAGTATCCTGGACTGGTAAATTAAAACTATTAGATTTATTTTCTGCTATAATTTATCATAAAATATCTTGAAGCTAGTTGTGATAGTGCATGCCTGTAATCTCAGAACTTAGAAGACAGAGGCAGGAGGACCAGACCATCCAGAGCTTCATAGAAAAACTCAGTAAATGAACAAACAACATCTTGTTTTAGGCCAGAAGTTTGCTCAGTGGTAGAGTGCTTCCTTAACACACATAAGGCTTTGAGTTTTGGCTCAAGCACTAAGGAAAAAGAAAAGAAATCCAAGTTTTATTTATTGTATCCCAGTGACCAGCAGAAAAGAAGAGGTGTTTCATTTTTGTCTTTTAAGAGTCTTACTAAGTCTCTCAGACTAACTTTAGACTCACCCAGGTTGTCCTCAGCATTCTTGGTACTGGAATTACAGATATTTTTTTCTCAGATTTAAAATTTTTATTTTATATAATGAGTGTTTTGCGTGTCTGGTGCCCATGGAGGTCAGAAAATGGTGTCAGATTCCCTGAAATTAGCTTATGGATGGTTGTGAGCCACCACGTGGGTGCTGGGAAACAAACATGGGTCCTCTGTAAGAGCAACAAGTGTTCTTAACCTCTGAGCCAACTATCCAGCCCCCAAAGGAAGGCAAAGAACTTGTGTTAGAAGTCTACATTCTAAACTCATTGTAAATGTTATCAGAGCCTGTCCAGAGAACAGGCCGGAGAAGATTAGTTAAGATTTTCTGTTTTTTTTTCAAATTAGAAACAGTAAGATGTGTAAATTTATAGCAATAAAAAGTAATATACTGGGTAGATGTATAATTCATGGTAGAGCATCGATGTAGTGGGTGTTTTAATTTGTAACACTGCAATAAAAAAAAAGGGTGGGGAGCTACAGGAAAATTATACTAAGTGTTTACTTTTTTATCTGAAAATTTACTTGTGGAATGAGTGAGCCATTCTCTATAACCTGTAACTATAGAAGTTCTGGATATTTAAAGTTTTGTTGTTTTGTTTTTTAATGGAAGAGTAAAGGTCATAATTAACTATTTCTTCTCCAACAGACAGCGGGAAATGACCCATACTGTTTTGTGGAGTTCCATGAACATCGTCATGCAGCTGCAGCGCTGGCTGCTATGAATGGGCGGAAGATAATGGGTAAGGTAAGCTGTCATAATTACAGAAGGTGACTGGCATTGGAAAAACATCTTTCTTTCTCATCCTGCTTCCACCTCCCAGGTGGGACCAAAAGTGTCTGCCACTACACCCAGTTGTGTGCGCTGCTTGGTGGAGCCAGGGCTTCCAGCAGCACTCCACAACAGAGCTACATCCCTAGCTCTTGGAATAAAAAGTTTTCAGAGTTTACCTTGTTTCTGTTTTAGAACCTTTATATTCTCTTTATGGCAGAGGGTCAGCTATTTGTATTTGTAGTATAATGGTAGGATGGGGCTATAGAAATGACACAGTATTAATAATACTGGCTAACTTCCAGGACCTGGATTTGAACCCTTTTATGTACATGGTGGCTCACAATCATCTGTCACTCCAGTCCTAGGGGATCTGATGTTTTCTTCTTGCCTCCTAGGATACTACACACACACGTTGTATAGATGTACATTCAGGCAAAACACCCATACATGGATAAGTAAATAAATAAAAATTTAAATTTAAAAAAAAAAAAAAGGAGCTGGCCATAGCGGCACACACTTTTCTTTTTTTTTTTTTTTTTTTAAAATTTATTTATTTGCCTTGATGTTTGTCTGGAACTGGAACTACAGACAGTTGTTAGCTGCCATGTGGGTGCTGGGAATCGAACCCGGGTCCTCTGGAAGAGCAGATGGTGCTCTTAACCGCTGAGCCATCTCTCCAGCCCCCGAGGCACACACTTTTCAATCCCAGCACTCAGGAGGCAGAGGCAGATGATCTCTGTGAGTTCAAGACCAGCCTGATCTACACAGCAGGTCCCAAGTCAGCCAAGGCTACAGTAGTCTTGAATGAATGAGTGAATAAACATGATAGACTAAAGCCTCTGGAGATCAGAGGCTTCTGTTAGCTCCTTTTCTCAGTGGTTCTGTGTACATGATAAATCCAAGGTAGTTATGGAACTACCCAAATTTGAATGAAACATAGCAGTAATATGGTGTACTTACTAATGGAGAAGCATGTATGGATAACTTTGATTTTAAAAGGAAATTTGGTTAGGCACTACTGGAATCCCAACACTCCGTAGGTAAGGAGAGTTCTTGAGTTCCAGGCCAGCCTGTTCCACAGAACAAGTTCCAGGACAACCAATACTACACAGAGGGAAAAAAACCAAAAACCCTGTCTCAAAAAACCAAAAAGTATAAAGAATAAAATAAATAAAACAAAAATCGTAATAAAAGCTAGGCATAGTGGTGAATCTCTCTCGAGTTGGAGGGTGGACCTGGATGCTAAGGCAAGAGAATTGCTAGTTCAAGGCTTGCCTAGTCTATAGAGTGAATTCAAGCCCAGCCTGATAGACTTAGTAACTCATCTTAGAGTAAAGAATAGAAAGGCGTAGGGACAAAGATAAAGCTCAGTGCTAGATTGTTTGCTTTTGTACCATTTGTGAGGCTATAGGTTCAATCCCCAGAACCATCTAAAAAGATGAAAAACATGTTGAGAAGTTGTAGAGAGAGCTCAGTGGTTAAGAGTACCTGGTGCTCTTCTAGGGGATCTGGATTTGATTCAGTACCACATGATAGCTCACAACCTTCTGTAACTATAGTTCCAGGGGATTCATTGATTTATTGCCTTCTTTGGCTTTTTTACAGATGTGTATATCTGGTATTAGGCACAGATATTCACAGACATAGATGAAGGCAAATCATTTATACACATAAATAAAATAAATGTTAAAAACAGAAAAGGGGGCTGAAGAAATGGCTCAGCAGTTAAGAGCACTGGCTATGCTTCCAGAAGACCTGGGTTCAATTCCCAGCATCCACATGACAGATCACTGTCTGTAATTCCAACACCAGGAGTTCCGACACTTTCACAGAGATACACGTGCAGCCAAAAACACCAGTGCCCATAAAATAAATATATTTTCTTTTAAAAAAAGAACAGAAAGAATTGTATTTACCAGTTTAAATTTATCAAACTAGGCCTGAAGATGACCTATAGACTAATTAGCACAGGCATTCCCCCTGCCCTTTGCCTCCTTTTCTGAATCACAGAAAAATGTGATTTTGAGGTTTGTTTGGGTTTTTTGTTTGTTTGTTTTAATTTATTATATATATAGTATACAGAAAAGGGTATACCAGATGTCATCATAGATGGTTGTGAGCCACCATGTGGTTGGTGGGAATTGAACTCAGGACCTCTGGAAGAGCAGCCAGTGCTCTTAACTTCTGAGCCATCTCTCCAGCCCTGTTTGTTTTTCAAGACTGGACTTCTCTGTGTAGCCATGGCCTGGCTTTGAACTCAGAGATCCACTCTGCCTCCTGAGTGCTGGTATTAAGGCTGTGTGCCACCACTCACTGTCTTAAGCTTCTAACTTTATTGAATTTATGGAATATAAACGTGGGGGGGGCTGGAGAGATGGCTCAGCGGTTAAGAGCACCGTCTGCTCTTCCAGAGGACCCAGGTTCGATTCCCAGCACCCACATGGCAGCTAACAACTGTCTGTAGTTCCAGTTCCAGGCAAACACCAAGGCAAATAAATAAATAAATAAAGTTAAAAAAATAAAAAAAAAAACGTGTGTGTGTAATTATTTTTTCTTTCCCTTTTAGGAAGTCAAAGTGAATTGGGCAACAACCCCCAGCAGTCAAAAGAAAGATACAAGCAGTAAGTACATTTGATGCCCTGTGGGCATTTGTTATATTATACCCCATAGTTCTGTTGTAAAGCATATAACATCATACATGTTTGCAGTAATATTTTGATCGTTATCCTGATATGATTTAATGTGTTTGTGTTAATAAATTTAAGAACAAATCTAATCTTTGTCATCAGGTAGTACCGTTGTCAGCACACAGCGTTCACAAGGTAATTGTATCTTCTTAAACATAAAATGAACTCTCTTGGAAGGGTATTCACTAACCACCTCAAGTTTTTTATTTGCTGTTGGTTGGGGGGAGCGGGGCGGAAGGATATAGTATTTTTATTTATTTCTGGCAATATTTTTTTCCCTTCTTCCCATTGGTGACCAAGTGTGGCTTGTCCACGACTTTGTTGCTAGTTCAAGCTCTCTGTCCCCTTTGGTAGCAGCTGATGCCTTAGAAATACTTTCACCACCTAAAGGGCAAGATACCATACTTCCCTGAGGTCACCTGGGCTTCATACCCAGATCTTCCAAGTGCTCAAGTTGCTCCAGAAACAGTGTTTCCGGAAGAGCAACCCAGTGTGTTGCTTAAGGCCTGCAAATAGGGGTAATTTTTCTTTCCAAATCTACTTTGTTGAAGTTGATATGTGTGTTCATTTTAAAGTGTTCTTCAGCAAGTTTGGCTTTTCAAATGTTTGTTTTAAGAATTGCCTTAAAAAACAAAAACAGAGCTTCACATATGGGATGGTTATTTTTCTCCAGTGCTTCTTTAATGGTGCTGATGTAAAGTAAAGGGATTACTGTTTTCATTCTGTTGCCTTCAGTCTTAGTTCACTTGCACATGGATTCACATAAACTGAATGGTGTAATGTCTGGGCAACCAAAACTGTTGGCTTTTGAGAAAGCTGTCAAATACTTTAACATCAAACTGTTGCAATGCAAGGTATTTCTTTGATTGTTCTTCACAAATTAGTGGCTAAACCAAGTATTTCATGTAGCTAGCTTCAGTAAATTGCCTAAATAAGGCAAATTTAGTCTTCGTAACTCAATTACCACTATTTAATTATAATTTATAAAGCCTAGATACAGTAATATAACTAAGTTTTACTTTTTTTTTTACAGAACTGAAAGTTTTCCTATGTTATTAGTTTATTTCCTACACCCTTGTAATGATTGCCTATAAATAGACAGTGCGTGTGGGAGTTATCAATCTTTTTAGAAGACTCCTGTGTTGTTAACTTTGAGTTATTATGTTTAAGACTGATAGGATTTTATAGCGAGGACAGTATTTTATACTTGATTATATAGTCTGTGCATTATTTTAAGAATTCTTTATTATATCAATTGCAGTATTTAAGTTCTGAAATTGTATTTTCCTTTTCACTCCCCTCCTTCCTTTATAAGATCATTTCCATGTGTTTGTTGGTGACCTCAGTCCAGAAATCACAACTGAAGACATCAAAGCAGCTTTTGCACCATTCGGAAGAATTTCGTAAGTAACAAAAGATAAAACACTTTTAATTAGAGGTGATTTTATGTAATAATTAGTATTACTTTTCAGTGACTGAAATTTAATTTTGACACTTTAAATATGGCATATTTCATTGTTTAGGAGGTCATTCAAGACTTAACAGCAAGTTGTTTTCCCACTAATGAGTAACTGATCTTCAGTCATCTTAGACCCTTGCTCAGTTTTCAGTCCTCAGACTGCTGACATAAATATTTTTAAACTCCTGGAAGTGTTGTTCTGTGATTGAAGGAGTTATTCAGGCACTTATATGATTACATGCATTTATGTTAATTTAATAAAATAAAACTGCAACAGTTTTGATCGAAAAAGCAGTTGTTAAATATTATCACTTCCTTGGCATTTAATTCTTTCCCCCTTTAAAACTTAGAAATAATTTCTTATTATTTTGGGAAGCACTGTATTCTTACATTTGATAGTAGACATGCATTTTACGCCCCTTGTCAGTATTTTTTCAGGGTAGCATTCATTATAGAAGAACTTTCAAAGTCTGAAAAGCATGCCATATTAATAACAATAATAGTATATGTTATTATTTACTATTGTATATTGTATATATATACAATATGTGTGTATTGTATATATAATTATAATAATAGTAAGAATAACAAAATTTCAGTATTCATTTAGAAGCAGTTGTTGAGTTTAGGGAAAGTGTTGTAGGGTTTCTGATCCCTTTGTTATTGTATCATTAGAACAAAAAGAAAAGGGAATTCTGGCTATGGCTGGTTTGAACAAAACAGCAGATAAAGGTGAGGAGACTGGAAAGTAGATGCCCATAGCATGGTGGTGAGTTTTCAGTTGAGAATTGCAGTTAGTTTGTGAAAGAGAGTCACCTTGAGAGCAGGACAAGATTGGACCTTATAAATGGAATCTTCCATTATGTGACATTTTCCTTTGTGAGAGTTGGTCAAGAAAATAATGAGGTTTTAATTTCTTGGTTGTTTTTATAAGCTGTGTTAGGATTAGGATTTCAGTAGTGGTTGGTTTGTTTTCTAGTATCTAGACTAGGCAGGTCTCACTTTACCTCTGTTCTGTCACACTCTGCAAGTCCCTCTCTCAGAATCTTGTACATTTTCAGTTTGGTATAGAGAATTTTGCCAAGTTTCATCCTGTCCTCAAAATAGTCACAGTTTGACAGAAGAAGGCTTAGGAGTTCCGTTCTATCCAATGCTGCTTTCTGTGCAAGTCATTTTAGAAGGAAGTAAGGGGCAAGTATATCTCAGGGCTGATACTTGCAAGACACTAGAAAGAAAGAAAACCTTTTCTAACATGAACAAGTGAAGTAGCTATTTTGGTGGATTGTTGATTTTGGGTGAATTAGCTTTTCTAATGAAAATTTTAGTTAAAGATTTGACAAATATTAGTAATTATTAAAGGGCTGATAAATGGCTCAGCAGGTAAGGTTGCTTGCTATCAAGACTGATGACCTGAGTTCAGTCCCCAAACTCCACATGGTAGAAGGAGAAAGCTGACCCCTGAAAATCGTACTGTGATTTTATTCATTTCTGTGTGCACACAAAATGTTTACAAATCTGTAAGCCAATCTTTGTGATTTTTGTTTGTATTATTTATTTTCATATGTGTGTGGGTGCATATGTGTGTGCATATGCATATATGCCAGAAGTTGATAATATGTGTCTTTCTCCATCACTCTCCACCTAATACACTGAGGCAGAATTTCTCACCAGAACCTAGAGCTCACCAATTCTATTGGTCTAGATAGCTTACCCTGAGGATCAAGCACTGGAATTAAAAATGAACTCCACACTGACCTAACCTTTATGCTGGAGATCTGAACTAGGGTCCTTCCATTTACATGATAGCACATTATCTGCTGAGCTATTTCACCAGCCCCAGTATTTGGATTTTCTTATGGGCCCACAATTGTTGATATTTTAATTGTTTTTTTCTTGGTAAGGCCTTTTCATTGAAGTAATGTGTCCTTAAATGTTAGCTTATACAGGAAGTTAACTTTCCTAAATTTATAAGAACTATTTGGCAATTGAAAATACACATTTCTATTTTGGTTTGTGTTGTTTCTTGTCTTAAGGTGACAGGCTGATAGGAATATTGAAGTAGATGCCTCTATAAGCAGTTTAAACCAAGCTTGGTTTATAGAAGGCATGGGGTACATGGTGGTATATTAAATATTTAATATGAAAATAATTCTTTCCTTAATTAGATAGCTTAAATTTCTCCTGTTACTCGAGTTTAGGGTCATTTAGCAAATTTTGATATAGAAATAAATCAACTACCAAATTAAATGCATGTGTGCCATGTAGAAAATAGTTACTGAGAAGTGGCTTACATTTGTTTAATCATCAGAATCTTCATTTTTATTGCACTTAATAAGTCACTTCTAAACTGATCTAAAATATGCTTGTGTATACCTACAATTACATTGCATGGCTTCTGCCTTGGGTTCTTGTTGTAAATGTGCCTGTTTTGTTCATGTGTCTTGAGAGAACAAGCCTTGTGACATACCTGGCTAATTTAAAATAGATTGCCTGTGAAGCACAATTTGAGTCCAGTTTTTTGAGGTATGGAGTTTTAGCTATCGTGGCTGGGTTTTTACTCAATCTCAAATAATAGGGCTCTGGTTATTTTGCAGAGTGTCTCTGAAGAATGGACAGAATTGCCCTGGCTAACTACAAGCTACGGTTCACAGTGGATAAATGTTGGCGTGCTTTTTTACTTTCTGACTTTTTAAAACTTTGTTTCATATCTTGTAGTTTCCAATCAATCTTAATATGAATGCTGTTATGAAATTCAGTACAAAAATCTTCTTAACTAGTTTAAAAGTAAAATGTGTTTGTAGTATTCTTCAATGATTTAACATTTCTGAAAATGTCAAGTTCTCAAATATTCATCTGAGAAAGTGAAGTAATTAGCTTAAGGGATATAGTTTTTTATCTTTTAGTTTTTAATATTGTATTTTAATTTTTTGAATGATTAGGTAGACTATCGTGGTAAATAGCAAATTATAAATTGCATGGTTAAAGAAAGGCAATATATTGTACCTCAGAACCTTGTAGTTACTAAGTGATTAATGACAACATCTGCTCTCACCATACTTAGTTTTTAGATGTTCATAAAACATTTTGAAGTGAGAAACTTTCTTTATAATATAGACTTATACTCAAGACAGTGATTTGCATGTTTATAAAATTAACCGTCATTGGCCAGTAAATTAAGTTTTATAGAATAGAAGGTGAATTTATATTAACGGCTTACTGTTAGTGAAGGTGAAATGTAAAAATGAATTGTATATGGTTCTCATTCTATGTCCAGAGTACAGTTTACAAAACTCAATTTCTGGTGGCTTCTGTTTCAGAGATGCCCGAGTGGTAAAAGACATGGCTACTGGGAAGTCTAAGGGATATGGCTTTGTCTCCTTTTTCAACAAATGGGTGAGCACATTCAGAAGTGCATGCATAGTGCTGAAGAAGAGTAGGGAAAACCACTCAGATTGTTTTAATCTTTTAATGTATTGTACATTTAGTTCAGTGATAATTAGCACCTTCACTAGAAAGCATTCTATTTTATTCTGTTTGGTTATTTAGTCATTTAGCACCTGACACATGCAAAATACTAATACTGTGTTTTAAACAATGCTGAGTAAAAATGCTTACAACAACAAAAACAAGCCCAAAATGTTTTGTCAATCTACTTTTGATGATTTGTCATCGCTCTGTTATCCCAAAGTCTGAGAGATGTATATTGCTGTACCTGTGTATCCTTACCCCTACTTAGCATTCCCCTGAACCCATTACCCAGGATATGGAATTTCAAGATAATATTGCAGTTTTGGAAATCTGTGGTTGTTGTGTTTCATAAGCATTTTAATTTTTTTAAATCTGCACAAAGCAACACATATTTTATTGCTATAAGTTATTTGTAATATCAACTAACTGCAGCTTCTTTATTGTTTCTAATGTGCGGAACAGGATGCAGAAAATGCCATTCAGCAGATGGGTGGCCAGTGGCTTGGTGGAAGACAAATCAGAACTAACTGGGCAACCAGAAAGCCTCCAGCTCCAAAGAGTACATATGAGTGTAGGTGCATTGGAGAAGAGAAGCAATGTGGAATTGTGGAGAGAAAATACACTAGATTTTAAGTGTTAGAGCTGTTCCTGGAGACTTATTGCAGAAATAGATGAGCAGCAGATCAAGACTACTGTTCAAAATGTACTTAGTTTTCATTTTTGTGATTTTAAATAATTATCCCAAATGTCAAGTCTCCTGTTAAATAGAGCATATAGGATAATGTTTATGCATTATTGGGAGAGGCTTAATTTTAAACCTAAATTTAGTATTTTGTTTGTTTGTTTGTTTTGTAGTAGTATGTGCTTTTAAAGGCGTTTTGATTTGAGGAAAACTGCCATTATAGTGGGAAGCTAATAAGTTAATCCCTCCAAATATGGGTAATGATTTGAAGATAGAAAATGTTCTCTCTTCCCAGCAAACACCAAACAACTGTCATATGATGAGGTTGTAAGTCAATCTAGCCCCAGCAACTGCACTGTGTACTGTGGAGGGGTGACATCAGGACTGACAGGTATGGGAGTTTGCCTGTGTGACACCTTGAAACTAGCTTAAACAGAATAGCTTCATATCTATAGGCTTTTAATAGTGTGAATTCTTTTCTTGTTTGTTTTTGTTTTCTAACAGAACAACTAATGCGGCAAACTTTTTCTCCATTTGGACAAATAATGGAAATTCGAGTCTTCCCAGATAAAGGATATTCATTTGTTCGGTAGGGATAGTAGTTTCTTTCAAAGCTTTTTTTCTTCAGAAATAATTCTGAGCATTTAATATAGTGGTTTTCTTAGGAATTGGTCTTGGCTTGTAACTTAAGCACTAGTTCAAGTGCATTCACTTGGCTAACACTTGAACCTGAGAGAGAAACATCTTTAACATGTGACTGTATGCTTATGTTTTTAACTCATTTTCTTATAACTTCCTCCTTAAAACATACCCTCCATTAAAACAAATTTCCTATGCCAGGTGTGGTGATGTATATCTATAATCACAGCACTTGAGATAGAGGATCTCCACAGCTGTAAGATCTTTGAAAAAACATAGTAAAAGAAATATTCCACTTTTTGGTGGGGGTAGGGGGAGATCATGTCAGAATTCTCTATTTTTTTCATGTTTGCTTTGTTGTTTTTATTGCCCAAATGGTAGTCAAATTTATTTTTCATGGTTTTTAAAAATAGTTTGTGTTTATAAATACTTAAAAGAATTTATATTGGTGATTCTTAATATTGTTTCCAATAGGTTCAGTTCCCATGAAAGTGCAGCACATGCGATTGTTTCTGTTAATGGTACTACCATTGAAGGGCACGTGGTGAAATGCTATTGGGGCAAAGAGACTCTTGATATGATAAATCCCGTACAACAGGTGAGAGGGTCCTTGACTTTGGGATGGTCTTGCTGGGCTACTAATGAAGCTTGTTGATAATCCTTGCTAATGAGTCTCTAGCTCACTTCATAGTATATAAGGGCTCTTCCTACATGTATTATAGTTCCGGAGTGGTGTGTCATGGATTGCAGTGGTGACATGATGGGTGTAATCGCCTCAGGTGACTCATGCTCACACAGTGGACTTTAAAATGCTCCGCCAAACCTAACAGGGTATTCAATCTTTTCTTAATACTTGCTAGATTGATTCACAATGATTTGGAGAACTCACAAGCATGCTTGACCCAACTAAACAAAAAACTAAAGCTATAAATTTATGTAGGGTTTAGTATTGCTGCTTTTAAGTTTTCTAGGCAACTTTAGTGGTTTAAACTCAACACCACAGAGATTTTGTTGAAGGAGATGTAATGGAGCATAGTTGGGCCAGTGAGAAAAACCCTAAACCACATATATAGACTTCCTAGATTTCTCTATCTAGAGGGAAAAAAATCATGGACAGTTAGGAACATTGAGCTCAGGCTTTTTATTAATTAATTTATTTATTTAATATTCATTCATTCATTCATTCATCAGTCCATTGCCTGAGCCTTACAAGGACTGCCATTTAGAGCATCACATAGTTTCAGTAGTATAATGGCACTTTTTTCAGTAGTCATTCTGTGTGTGTATAATGCTAGGGATTGAATCCAGCCTCACATAGATTCAGTAAGCACTCATTCTACCACTGAGCTATATTCTCCCAGGCCTATCTTATTATTTCACTTGTGGCAAAGGCCCTGTGCTTTGGCTGTATAGTGTATTTAGACTGTATATACAGAAAGCTTCAAGTAATACTAAATTATCTGTTGTGATTTTATTTGATAGCAGCAAAACCAAATTGGATATCCACCAGCATATGGCCAGTGGGGCCAGTGGTATGGAAATGCACAACAGATTGGCCAGTATGTACCTAATGGTTGGCAAGTACCTGCCTATGGCATGTATGGTCAGCCATGGAGCCAGCAGGGATTCAAGTAAGTACATTTGCCTTTTTTACTTAACCTTGGAAAACATCAGAAAGAAACTTAAGCATTGAGTAAATCATGTGGCCCCAGTGTTAAGAATAATGATAGCTTTGAAGGACTTTATTCAAGGCTCACATCTTGCCTCCATGTGTCTTATAGTGGATGTGTGCTCGCTTATGAGCATTCTCTCTCTCTCTCTCTCTCTCTCTCTCCACACACTTGCAAACAAAATAAGGTAAAATTTTGCCTAGAAATCTTTTGCCTTGACTCAGAGTAAAGGGTTGGGAAAAGATTTTCTAATCAAGTGGACCTAAGAAAAAAACTGATGTAGCCATTCTAATATCTAACAAAATAGACTTTAAACTAAAATCAATAAAAAGAGACCAGGAAGGTCACTACTTATTCATCTCAGGAAAAATCCACCAAGACGAAATTTCAATCCTGAGTATCTATGCCCCTAACACAAGGGCACCTACATATGTAAAAGAAACACTATTAAAGCTTAAACCTCATATCAGACCTGACACACTGATAGTGGGAGACTTCAGTAACCCACTGTCACCCTTGGATAGGTCAATCAGACAGAAACTCAACAGAGAAATAAGGGATCTAGCAGAAGTTATGACCCAAATGGACTTAGTAGATATATATACCGAATCCTCCACCCAAACAAAAAGGAATATACATATTTCTCAGCACCCCATGGAACTTTCTCTAAAATTGACCACATAAAGTAAATATCAAGAGGTACAAAAAAAAAAAATGGGTATGACTCCTTGTACCATATCAGATCACCATGGTCTAAAGTTAGAGTTCAACAACATCAAGAATCACAGAAAGCCTACCACCTCATGGAAACTAAACATCACTCAACTGAACCACCTCTGGGTCAAGGAAGAAATTAAGAAAGAAATCAAAGACTTCCTAGAATTTAATGAAGATGAATCCACGACATACCCAAACTTAACGGTATACAATGAAAGCATTCTTAATAGGAAAATTCATAGCACTAGATTCCTACATGAACAGACTAGAGAAATCCCACACAAGAGAACTATCAGCACAGCTGAAAGTCCTAGAACAATTAGAAGCAAACTCACCTAGAAAGAATAGACAGCAGGAAATAATCAAACTTAGAGCTGAAATCAACACAATTGAAACAAAAAGAACAATGAATCAAAGAGTTGGTTCTTTGAGAAAGTCAACAAGACAGATAAACCCTTATCCAAACTAACCAAAAAGCAGAGAGAGAGTGTCCAAATCAACAAAATCAGAAATGAGGAGGACATAACAACAGAGCCCCAGGAAATCCAGAGAATTATCAGATCATACTTTGAAAATCTATACTCTACAAAAATGAAAAACCTAGAAGAAATGGACAGCTTTCTGGATAGGTACCATTTACCAAAATTAAATCAAGATCAGATTAAAGACCTAAACAGTCCTATAGCACCAAAGGAAATTGAAGCTGTCATTAAAAGTTTCCCAAATAAAAAAAAATAATCCCAGGCTCAGATGTTTTCAGTGCAGAATTCTACCAGACATTCAAAGAACTAATACCAATACTCCTGAAAATTGTTTCATGCAGTAGAAACTGAAGGAATATTGCCAAACTCTTTTTATGAGGCCACAATAACCCTGATACCCAAGCCACTCAAAGAGGCCAAAATATACAATGGAAGAAAGATAGTATCTTCAACAAATGGTATTGGCACAACTGGATGGCAGTGTGTAGAAAAAAGGAAATAGAGCCAAACCTATCACCTTGCACAAAACTCAACTCGAAGTGGATCAAAGACCTCAACATAAACCCAGCTACACTGAACTTGATAGAAAAGAATGTGGGAAATACCCTCCATCGCATTGGCACTGGTGACCACTTCCTAAATATAACACCAGTAGCACAGACACTAAGAACAACAATAAGTGGGATCTCCTGAAACTGAGAAGCTTCTGTAAGGCCAAGGACATAGTCAATAAGACAAAATGACAGCCTACAGAATGGGAAAAGATTTTTACCAGCCCTACAAGTGACAGAGGATTGATCTCTAAAATATATAGAGAACTCAAGAAACTAGAGCCTCAAACGCTTAATAACCCAATTAAAAAATGGGGTTCAGATCTAAAAAGGGAATTCTTAACAGAATTAAAAATAGCTAAAAGGCACATGAAAAATTGCTTTAACATCTTCAGCTATCAGAGAAATGCAAATCAAAACAATTTTGAGATACCACATTACACCTGTCAGAATGGCTATGATTAAAGACACAGGTGACAGCCTATGCTGGAGAGGATGTGGAGCAAGGGGACCACTCCTCCCATTGTTGGTCGGAGTGTAAGCTTGTTTAGTCATTCTGGAATGCAGTATAGAGGTTTCTCAGAAGACTGGGAATCACTCTCCCCAAGGACTCAGCAATACCACTTCTAGAAATATACCCTAAAGACCCACATTCACACCCCAAAAGCATTAACTCAACTATGTTGGTAGCAGCGTTATTCATAATAGCAATAACCTGGAAAAAACCTAGATACCCCTCAACTGAAGAATGAATTAACAAACTGGTATATCTACACAATGGAGTACTACTCAGCAGTAAGAAAAAAATGATATTGGGCTCAGAGGTTAAGAGCACTGACTATTCTTCCAGAGATCCTGAGTTTAATTCTCAGCCACCACGTGGTGGTGGCTCATAACCATTTATCTTGAGATCTGGTGCCCTCTTCTGGCACACAGGCATAGTGGAGGCAGAATGTTGTATACATGATAAATAAATCTTTAAAAAAAAAATGATATTCTAAAATTTGCAGGCAAATGAATGCATATGGAGAATATCCTCCTAAGAGAGGTATCACAATCCCAGAAAGATAAGCAGGAGATGATCTCACTCATTAGTGAACTTAAAAAAAAAAAAAAAGGAGAGACTTCATTGTACACAAGAGCTCAAGGATAGAACATAGTTAAATGACACAATGTGTCACTTCTGCATTGATGGCCTCTGGCAGGGATGTGGGTGAGGAAAGATTTGTTTTCTTTAAGGGTCTGGCCACAGGGAGTTTATGTTCCTGTAAGCAAATGAACAGCATGAATGGGCATTTTTGTAAATAGGGAGATCATAAGAGTGGGTGTGATTCTGAGAGGACTGATAACTGAGTTTGATGGGGTGCAAGATGTAAAATCACCAAATATAAATAAATTTAAAAAAAAATTTAAGGGGCTGGAGAGATGGCTCAGTGGTTAAGAGCACCGGCTGCTCTTCCAGAGGACCTGGGTTCGATTCCCAGCACCCACATGGCAGCTAACAACTGTCTGTAGTTCCAGTTCCAGGCAAACACCAAGGCAAATAAATAAATAAATAAAGTTAAAAAAAAATCACCCCCCCCCCAAAAAAAGATTAAAAAAAAAAAATTGAAAAAAGACTCGGACTGGATTCCCAGCACCGCCTAACATAGGAATCCAGTTCCAGGGGATCTAGTGCCCTCTCCTGATCTCTGTGGGAACTGCATGCATGTGGTGCACTAATATACATGCAGGCAAAACACTCGTATACGTAAAATAAAAATATTTTAAAACAGAAAAATCTTTTGCCTTGAAATCTAATCACAACAATACAAATTTTGGTAATGTTTAATAATAAATCAACTTTTTTTATTAGTACATGTTTTCCATTTGTGTGACAGACATATAAATAGGTATAGGGAGAACTAACATCTGTAAAACTCAAGGAAAACTATAAAGTAGTTTTTATTTTAAATTTTTGAGACTGGGTTTCCTTGAGTTGTATAGATGCAGGCAAAAACTCAAACACTTAAAAATAAGTCTCAAAAAAGAAAAATAGTAACGATAAAGCCTTAAATATCCTTTTAAAAACTACTTTAAGGCTGGACAGTGATGGTGCATGCCTTTAATCCCAGCACTTGAGATGCAGAGGCAGGCAGACAGATCTCTGTGAATTCGAGCGTAATTTCCAAAGCAAGTTCCAGGACAGCCAAGGAAGGCTACACAAAGAAACCCTGTCTCAGAAAATTAAAACAAACAAATAAAACTACTTTATAGTTTTCCTTGAGTTTTATAGATGTTAGTTCTCCCTTTACCTTGTGATCAAATTGTGTGTGTGTGTGTGTCTTTTTCCTTTGAGACATTGTCTTTCAATGTAGCTCTGGCTGGCCTGGAACTCTCTGTCTTCAAACAGAGATTTGCCTGCTTCTGCCTCCTGAGTGCTACTAACAAAAGGAGTAGCTTGTTCAATGTGCATCGAACCAAGGTAGGGGATGTTTTTTTAAGCTCAAATGTTTATAGATTAATAAATATTTTTTTGTTTATTCGAGACAAGGTTTCACTGCATAGCCTTGACTGTCCTGATACTCACTCTGTAGACCAGGCTGGCCTTGAACTCAGATCTTCTTTCCTCTGCTTCCCAAGTGCTGGTATTAAGTGCCTAGCCTAAAATGATTTTCTTAGCTGTAATTTCTAAAAAAAAAAAAATTAAATTACCCAAATATATGTATGAGAATTTAGGGGGTGTGGGGTTGGTTGTTTTTGAGGCAGTTTTGCTGTGCAGCCCTGGCTGTCCTAGAACTAGCTCTGTGTACTAGCCTGGCAAGGCTTGCACCATCATGCCTGCCTTATTTTTAAGAGAAAGTACTTCGGTGTTTGTTTTCCTTGACCTAACAGTTTTTTCATACTTGGGTTAAGAAAATGTATATCCCTGTATATGTGTTACTCACTCCTGGCCTGACTTTGTTTAACCGTGTATTTCCCTCCCTCTGCTTCTCTCACTTTCTCTAATAGTCAGACCCAGTCATCTGCACCGTGGATGGGACCCAATTACAGTGTGCCACCACCTCAAGGACAGAATGGCGGCATGCTTCCTAGTCAGCCTACTGGGTATCGAGTGGCAGGGTATGAAACCCAGTGAGAACAGACTACAGAATGGAAGCCAGTGGCTTGACGCTACAGGGAGGGTAGGAAAGCTGTTTACTTAAAGACTTATCAAATCAGTCATACAAATGCCAGATAACAATGTATTTATTTAAAAGATTCATTTTTAATCATGAAATTACTTTTCATCCACATTGTTATAAAAAAGAACAAGAATGTGGATTCTGCCAATTTTTGCCTTCATTATCTTTTTTGATAAAGTTTCTCAGATCCTTGTTTCAAAGAAAAATACAGGGATTGCTGCCACTTTTTAAAAATTAAGAGGCAGAAAATTGCACAATATTGAACTCTTTTCCACTAAAGTAGTGTGCAGTTTTAGTTTGCATTCCTGATATGATTTAAAACATGTAATATAGATGTAAAAAGAAAAGCCAAACATGTGCAAAGTCTAGAAGTTCTTTATAACTTTCAGCATATGCACAGTTCTGTGTTAGTTTTAAAGAGTAGGTGTTACATGACCTATACCATCGCTACTGTTACCCCTTTGGAATTTTAAAATGTAAATTATTAGTTTATATCATTTTGTATCTACATTTTTTTCACAAATTTGTCCTGCCTTATAAAAATTCTGTAAAATCCTCTTAAATGGAAAAAAAAATGATGTTCACTTAGATTGAAAACTTTTCTCAGATGGACTGATAATTGCATTCATCTTGTTTTTCCAAGAGAAGGTGCCTCAAGGATTCCCTGTTGGATTTGTTTAAAGGGATTTTTATCTTCTGTGATTAAATTTTGTCATCTACCAGGAACTATAAAAACAACAACTTGTGACTAAGGAGACTCTACAGTGTGCTAAGTCCTCACCCACATCAGCTTCCTGTGTCAGCATCTGTGTTTACATGTGTTCTTTTCTGAGATTGTTCTGCAAGAGATAGTTTGCAGTTAGCAAACTTGTATGTCATTCCCTTCCTAAAGGTGTCGTGAAAAGTTGATTTGAGACAGGTTTTATGTTTGCATGTGAATATCACTTACATACTTTCATAGTCTTTGATACAAACTCATCTGTTCTTGTTTTTCAAGAATTTTGAGACACAAAGTTGTATGTAAAGGAACATATAATTTGATGTTTTCTAGTTAGATTTACTTTAAAAAGTAAATCCACTTTAATATGTACAAATGATAGCTGTGAAATTTTAGAATATTCTTGTCAGGCTTGGGATTCATTAAGAACTCCAAAATAAGCCTGAAATACCAGCCGGGCAAAACATTTAAAAAAACAAAAACAAGCAAACATTTTTTTTCTAAAAAGAGGCCAAAATTTGAACAAACAAACAAAAAAACCTTCAGATCCTACCTCCTTAGACAGCTGTCAAGGAAGAGGCTCCTCAGCACAGGCATGGCTTTGGTTCTTCAGTAACGGTTCTCTTGGAGCTCCCACATTATTTTTGAGGTTTGCTCTGTGATGGCACTGGTCTAGCCTTGGGATTTCTAATACATTTCAGAGTCTCTTGGTTTGGTTTGGTTTCAGTGATGACCACAACCTCCTCCTTGACATGAGAGAGGAAGGAGCCCCTGTGAATTGTGGGTTTTGAGACCTGCAGAGAGCTCCCAGCATTTTACTTAGGCCTGTGGGATTGGAAGCATTTCCTGGCCTGTATCTTCCAGGTAGGAGCACGACTCTAACCTGTTTTCTAAGCCAGTCCTCTTGTAAAGCAGGACCCAGGAAGACAACTTGAAATGTGTGCTTCTCTGGAGCTCAGTTCTATGCAGTTGTGCTGATGCTTCATTAAGTCACTGTGTATTTTTATGTACTAGTACATTGAAATTTGCTTTATGGAAGATGAATGAATTTTTTAAATACTTGGAAATTTTATTTCTTTGTAAACTTCTACAGATCAGGACAGGCAATAAAAGGAGCTTAAATGAAATACTAACAAAAAAATTTAAAAAGTTAAAAAATTAAAAAAAAAAAATAAACTACAAACATCAGGAAGCTATTTTGGCTAGTGTTTGGTTTTGGTTTTTTGGTTCTTTTTCCTGACTTTTGTTTCTATTTTAATAAGTATTTTTCTCTATTAAAGAATTTTATTTCCTTTCCAACTCATAGACTGCAGGATCATTTGGGCACAAGTAAATTATTTTGGGCAACAGTGTAGTTTCTCTCTTCTTTTGACTCAGTACAGAGGAATTTTATTAGCAGCATGTTTTCATTGCACAAATTTTAAAATCCATGTTGATTTGCTGTTGAGATGGTGGTGATGATGTGTTCCTGATGAAAGACTGACATTTCAGGAACGTGGCTGGTGTTGGTTTAGATTTCATGTTTAGTCATTTAAATCATTTTTCAACCTGAAAAACTTTATTCTGGTAAAAGTATCAGGTAAGGAAATTAAGGTTTTTAAAGTGAACTTCTTTGCAATATGCATTTGGATTTTACTCTCTGGTACTGTAAAGAACCTGAGTGACTCTTGGTGGGTCATAGAGCCAGTATTCTTTGTCCTGACTGTTTGGATATTAAAATTCATTTATGTTTTCTATGAACTGTGGGATCTTCTGGCAGTGATTTATTGTGTGTGAGACTTTTTTCCTTGTGCACTCTCTTGTTAACACTCAATTGGGCATTTCATGAGAATTCCTTGACCACATCCCAGAGGCAGGGGTTCTACAGAGGTTCTGCACTCTGTGGGCTTAGCTAACTGAAGCCAAAGTCTGGTCTTCCTATTGAAAATGAGACTTACCATCCATGTGTTCCTTTTCTTGTTTTACCCTTGTTGTTGGTCAGCTTCCTTTTAGATTCAGGCTAGAGTTCCCTTCCATTTGTAGAGGACTAGTTCACTTTCACAATTAGACTTATAAGAACTAAAGATGCTACTGAGATTGTAGTTTAATTAGTAAAACAAAATATGTGTATAGAAAAATTTAAAAAGCAAATCTTTTAAATGAGTGATGATTTCTAAAAACTACCATTTATAGGTCTGGTGACGACTGCCACCAAGCCTGATGACCTGAGTTTGGTCCTTGGAAGACACTTAGTAGCAGTAGAGAACTGACTCTCAGCAAGTAGTCCTCTTGCCTCCACATGTGTGCACACACCCGTACCATGGCCTTTTAATATGCATCATATATGATCCCCGTGGATGCCAGAAGAGAGGGTGTTTTACATTCCTGGAGCTGGCATTACAGGTGGTTGTTAGCTGCCTGAAACCGGTGCTAGGACTGAAGGAAACTACTGAGCTTTCCTTCTAGACCCTTGTTCATTTTGGTTTGAAACAGAGTCTAGCCCTGGCATGCTTGGAACCCAGAGATCTGCTGGGATTAAAGGCTTGCCTTAGTTTACTGTTTTATTGCTGTGAGGAAATCCCATGACCTGAAGCAACTTCTAACAAAAAAATGTTTAATTGGGGGCTTGCTTACAGAAGGTTAAGTTCATTATCATCAGAGCAGAGAGTGTAGTAGTAGACAGTCATGGTGCTGGAGCAATAGCTAAGAGGAAAAGGAAGACAGAGATAGACCCTTTCTAAACAGTCCACCAAGGGAACAGAACAGTAAAATATGTAAACCTATGAGGGCCATTCTCACTGAAGCTGTCACAGAGAGCTGTTCCATTTTATTCCAGTCATTGTAGTCTGGCTGGTATATTTAGGGTTTGACAAGCATCCTCCAAAACCTTGAGTTTCAGTCTTTTTTTTTTTTTTTTTTTTTTAGATTTATTTATTATGTAAACAGTATACAGAAGAGGGTACCAGATGTCATTATAGATGGTTGTGAGCCACCATGTGGTTGCTGGGAATTGAACTCAGGACCTCAGGACCTCTGGAAGAACAGTCAGTGCTCTTCTGAGCCATCTCTCCAACCCCTTTAGTCTTAATGAAAGGTGTTGTAGCTGAGCAGTGTTTCTCCCTTTACTGTGATACCTTAGTCATGTAACTTTATGTTAAAGGAGGTCTACTTTTTAGCAAGGCATGTTAATAGATGCCTTCGATCTCAGTACTTAGGAACTTGAGTCAGAATGGCCATGAGTTCTAGATCTGGCCTCCATGGGCATCTGTAGCCACATAGGCAAACACAGAATTAAACTATTATTATTTTGTTGTTGTTGGTAAGCTTTATTTATTATTTTTAAATTTTGTGTGTATGTGTTGGGGGGAACATTTCTTTTAAAAAACAAATGTGTTAGGGGCAGGAGAGATGGATCAGTGGTTAAGAACCCAGGCTGCTCTTTCAGGGGACCTTGGTTCATTTCCTGATGGTGGCTTTCAACCATAACTCTAGTTTCAGAAACTCCAATGTCCTCTTTTGGTTTTTCAAGACAGGGTTTCTCTGTGTAGACTGTGTAGCCCTGGCTGTCCTGGAACTCAGAGGTTGGCTTGCCTCTGCCTGGATTAAAGTTGTGTGCTACCACTGCCCAGCTCAAGATGCCTTTGAAAGTTACCCAAAGTTCTTAATTCCATCTGTGAGGTGTTTTCTCACCTGGTTAATTACAGTATAGTGCAAGAATTAAAAGAAGGGACTTTGGCTATGTGAAAGCCAGTTACATTTTAAGTTTTAATTATTATGCCTAAGAGATCCATGAAACAAAAATGCCTCTGATCTGTAAGCCCCTTACCCAAGGACAGATAGTTCCAGTATTGTTGGAGGCTATTGTTAATTGGAGATAACAAGCCACATGCTTTTTCACTCACCTAAACAAGTTAGTTTGACCCAGATGTGATTGATCACATGCGTATGGAAGGCTCATGGGCAGGAAACACATCAGGATATATGTTTGCCCCTGATTATATGTAGGCTGGAGGTATGGCAGGACGTATGCATGCCCTTGATTGTACATGATGGGAAAATGCAATGAATTTTGGGTTTTCCTTCCTTGACCCTTGCCACACTTGATTCTGGGCCTTTTCCCAGGATCTTGGGTTTGGACCTGGCCAGATCCCATTCACCTACCCAGTATTTAATGAAAACTTGCTTCGAATTTGGCTTTAAAGTGTAGTAGTCATCCTATTCTCCATTGGTAGGATTAACAGCTGGAGAGGAGTCTCTGTGGTTCAGAGCACTTGGTGCTCTTGAGAGGACCAAGTTTAGTTCTCTGCATTCACATTGGGCAGCTCACAACTGCCTCTAACTGCCTAGAGGACCTGATGTTCTCTTCTGGCAGCCTCCATAGGCACTTCATTCAGGTGCACATACCAGTGGTTCTCAACTTGGGGGTTGAAACCCCCTTGAGGATCACATATCAGATATTCTGCATATAAGATATTTACATATGATTCCTAACAGCAAAATTCCAGCTGTGAAATAGCAACTGTAATTTTGTGGTTGGTGGTCATCACATGAGGAACTGTATTATTAAAGGGTTGAAGCATTAGGAAGCTTTGAGGACCACTGGTATACATATGTACACATAATTTTAAAAATAATGAAAAAATGAACTTAAAGTAGTTTGCACCTTTCTGAAATTCAAAGCATAGTCTTTGAATGAAAGCATTCAAATGCAGATGGATGAATTCTGTGAAGCAGAGTTCAGTTACAGGATAAACTCAAATCTATATTTAGGTAGTGTTCTAGACATGAATGTCCCTTCCAGACTGTTTTGGATTTGGTAGAGATTGGTTTAATTTGAGACAGGGCTTCATGTAGCCCAGGCTAGCCTCAAACTTGCTATGTAGGCAGTATTTTCTGATCCTCCTGCTTCCACACCTCATTTTCTGGGATTACAGGTGTGTGCCACTATGCCCTGTCTTATGCAGTCTTGAGGAGCAAGAGCACCCTGCGAATGCTAAACAAGGACCCTACCAACTGAGCTGCATCCCAACCCCTGTGGCATGTGCTTGTTGGGCATTTCTCCAGGGACCCTCTAGGTAGGTTTTGCTCTGTTGCTATATTTTCATTAGTGTATCTTTGTACAAGTGCTCTTTATTACCTTCTGTTTATTTATGTTTGCTAGACCAAGTACTAGCAGGAGTATGAAAGAGGGATGCTATCACAGCTTCAGGGATTGAACCTGACTGAGAGAATGAGGTAAAACAAACACAAGTCCACAGAAAAGCTGGTTGTCTGGTGGACTGGACTAATGAAATCTCAGCAATCGAGAAGCTCAGGGTGTTTATTACGTGCAGTTGGATGGAAAGGCAGGGTTTAGGGTATGCAGGGAGAACAAGGGGGCACGTTTAACTAATCTTGGCAGGAGACAGTCCCACCTGAGCACTCCTTCAGCCACTTATGAAATAATTAACTTGAAGAGAATATTATAGTAACTGCTAGGCCAGTAGTTCAGGCATATTACTAAACAGCTCTTGTGCTTAAATTAACCCATTATTCTATTAATGTTAGCAACCTGGCTTGGTACCTTTGCTTCAGGGCAGCATTCTCATTTTCCTTCCTCTGCCTTTGGCTGGTGTCGGCTGCTCTGCCTTTCTTCTTTCCAGAATTCTCTTAGTCTGGTTGCCCCACCTCTACTTCCTGCCTCTACTGTCCAGTCAGTGCTTTACTAAACCAATACAAGTTAAAAATCTCTACAGTGTAAGACAACATTATCCCACAAGGGGAGCAGTGTTCAAGCTGGAAATGCAGGGGGAATAGCTGTGGTGTATGTTTTCTATGCACACTGTCAACTTTTGCACTCAGACTCCTGAGGAAGGCTTTGGCATCCCCTCTGAGCCTCACCTGGATTGAAGAGACAGATAGCTTTGCCATTTCTCCATGACTCTATGGCTGGGGCCTATGATAACAGCTCATGCACACTCAGAGCTTGCTTCCTCCACTTTCTCCTTGGAGGGACCTTTCCCAGGTTTCACAGCTCCCTCCCTTTGGGGTAGAGTAATGAATTCTTAAAGAAGGTGGGAATAGATGTAGCTCAGCCGTCAAGAGAGGACTTGGGGGGCTGGAGAGATGGCTCAGCGGTTAAGAGCACCGTCTGCTCTTCCAGAGGACCAGGGTTCGATTCCCAGCACCCACATGGCAGCTCACAACTGTCTGTAGTTCCAGTTCCAGGCAAAACACCAAGGCAAATAAATAATAAAAAAAGTTTAAAAAAAAAAAAGAGAGGACTTGGGTTCAGTTTCTAGCACAGTAATCTATTCACTGCTCTTCCACTGGATTTATTGGCCTCCATGTGCCTTGCTAGCATGCACACTAATACATGCAGGCAAAACATTTATATAAAAATTTTAAATTAATGCCAGGCATGGTGGCTCACACTTTTAATCCTAGCACATGGGAGGCAGTTGCAGGCAGATTTCTTGAATCTGAGGCCAGTATGGTCTACAAATCAAGTTCCAGACAGCCAGAGCTGTTACACAGAGAAACCCTGTATCTTGAAAAACCAAAATAAATAAATGATCCTAAAACAAAAGCAGTAGCCATGGGAGCTGAAAGTTAAAGTTGAAGGGTAGTAGACATGTTTAACCTGCTTGGTGCCTCAGTGCAGTCCCTAGCAGTGCCATAGGAGGTTAGCTCCTGAGCTCCTCTTATGCCGTCTGCTTCCTGATGTGTCTGGACACTGGACTGACTTCACACCACCTCTCTCTGCTTTTCCAGCCCCAGCCCCTCACATTGTTTCAGATGGTTCATAGGAAGCTTTTGAAACTACAGCATGCCTGTCCTTCCCTGTTAAAGTTTAGCTTTTACCCCCAATACCATAGAATTCCATCTCCATTTTTTTAACACTTTTATTTATTTATTTATTTGCCTTGGTGTTTGCCTGGAACTGGAACTACAGACAGTTGTTAGCTGCCATGTGGGTGCTGGGAATTGAACCCGGGTCCTCTGGAACAGCAGACGGTGCTCTTAACCGCTGAGCCATCTCTCCAGCCCCCATCTCCATTTTTTTTTTAAGATTTTATTTATTATGCATACAACATTTCTCCCTCCACTATGCCTGTGTGCCAGAAGAGGGCACAAGATCTCAAGATGTGAGCCACCATGGGGTTGCTGGGAATTGAACTCAGGACCTCTGGAAGAACAGTCAGTGCTCTTAACCTCTGAGCCATCTCTCCAGCCCCCCTGACCTGTTTTTTTAACGAACAGTTTACTATCAGGCAGGAGACAAAGATCAGAGAGAAATGCTGGGGCTGGAGAGATGGCTCACATGTTAAGAGCACTTCCTTCCAAGCACCCAAGTGGTGGTTCACAACCATCTGCCCTCCTCCAGTGCCAGGTTTGTATGGGCAGGCAAAACACCCAGGCACATTTTTAAAAGTTGTTTTAATTTTAAGGGAAATGAAAGATTTGTTAACAAAGTTGGAAGAAAGTAAACATTGGCTAATGACTAGTGGGCAGACAAGAGTCAAATAGATGTACAGAAAGCAACTAGTGCTTGTAGACAGAGCAGTGAGAGAAGGAAAATTAGAGTAAGAAAGACACACTAGCAGAACAGTTGAGCTCCGGACCCTTCCAAGGATCCCATTTACCACAGGAACAGGAATATGCAGGCCTAACATACTGCCAGATACCACAGGTGACGTACACCACAATGAATGGCGAAACTTCTTACGTTAGTTGGAGGAGTTGCAGGTGGCACAGCCAGGAGATTCAAGAAGTTTTTGGAGGGGAGACATGGTGTAAGGATACAGGTGACTAGTGGGGGGAAGAGGGGAGCATCAAGGAGTCTTTCAGGTACCACTGTACAGTGAATGAGAAAGGAGTGAAACAGCACCCAGAGAGCAAGTGCCTGACATTGAACTGTAGTACCAAGAGAGAGATGCAGGTTTGGGGCCTGCAGAGGTGGCTCAGAGGTGAAGTGCACTTTTCTTTCAGTGTTCCCGAGTTCAGTTCCCAGCAACCAGATGGTGTTTCACAACCATCTCTAATAGAAACTGGTACCTTCTTCTGTCATGCAGTCATTCATGCAAGTAAAGCACTCGAATACACAAAATAAATCTTTAAAAACAAAAATACAGATTTGGGACTCTCTGGTCATCACTTGAGCCAATTGCTAGGCACTAAGTAGCTATTGAAAAGCCATGTTTTTGTTAGAAGGCAATAAACCAGATGATGCAAGTATGCATATAAATGTTTTAAAATGTAACCACGAATGCCAAGTGTGGAAAGGGGGAGACACTTCTTTAACTCCTCCCTCCAGTTTCTGAAGCAATATCAGAAAATTAAGTCCACTTGTACAACTGAGAAGAGTAAAATTTGGTCAGAGTAAAGCAATTTGCCTATACCACCATCACCAGTAAGTGACCAGACTAGAGAATGTTCCAACCTGAAAGCCTCACCTAAAAAGCAGCATTGCATTCGGGAAGAACTGGAAAATTACTGAACAATTTATTCTGTATGACTCTGAAAAATGTACAGAACGCCTGTATCGGCTCATTTTAAGAGGAAAACGTTTAAAAATGTGCATCTGCCAAGGGAGATAACCATACTAGCAAGAGAGCTTAAGAGCTCGACGTAAACTCGAAATTGCAGCTGCTTCTGCTAATAAGATAGAAAAGAACGTCAGTAACACTTTTCAGTATAGACTTGTTTCGGCTAGAAGTTGTCAGGGTCACTCCAAAGCCCTGTAGGCGTTTTCTGTACTTCTAGGTCAAGATAGGAAGATCATAAACATACCACAGCACCCAGAGTCTTCTGAGCTGTTTACATCACTAGATCTTGTTCTAAAGGCCGAGCTCTCAGCTGAGAACACTACAAATCCCGTCGTGCTTATCCAGCGGAGGTGGGTGGGTCCTCAGTGCACGTGGGCGACTCTGACCAATAACGACTGTCGTTACAGCGAACAGTTTAGCTGCGTTTGTAAAAGGCCGCTGCAGGCAAAGAGAGAAGTGGCGAGGGCGGTCGCCTGCGAGAGGTCCCTGGAGATGTGAGACAGGTAAGTGAGACTTGTGTGCGAGGTCGGGGGACCGCCGCCACGGCTGGGGTGGGGGAGTGAAAGCAAAAATACGTTATAGGAACTATGTTGGGGTGGTTCTACTTCTGCTGGAGCCTCACTTGGCACCGGAAGTAAGTGTCGTGCAGAGGATGCCGGGATGCAGGTCGCACGGGAAGTGCGTTTTGCAACCGGATGGCCCCGGAAACTGTGCTGGGGTGCGCGATCCTAAACAGCACGGGGACAGACCAGGACACTTATCTGATAGGAGCCAGCCTGATTGTCCACACTAACTAAATGGCTGCGGGCTTCGACGCTTCGGTCCAATCCGACAGTCTCGTTCCTAAAATAGCTAAAGCGCTTGCACAGATCCCGTCAGTGAATGCGCGTACTCCAGCAGTTCTCTTTCACTTGGGGAACGCTAAACACGCCCCCGAGCCAGCGTCCTCCACTCCGACTAGCTCTGTGGCTGGGTGGCACCTGGACAAAACTACCTTGGATTCCCTCTGCCAGCGCCAAGCGATGTGTATCCTCTTGTTAAGGAAAGACGACCATCCTGAGACCCTTCAGGTTTCCAACGCAGCTCCTAAACAAGTCGCGTTCCTTGTGTATCTTTTTAACACAGTCTGCAAGCCGGCTTGCTGCCCGTCATCCCAGCAGTCGGAGGCAGAGGCAAGATTATCTCGAGTACGAGGACAGCTAGACTAGGTAGCAGACCCTGCCCCCCTCCCCCACACACAAACATACACAAAAAAGCAGCTCAGCGTGGTAGCTCGCACCTTAAATCTCAGTACTCTGACTGAGACAGGCTGGTCTCTTGAGTTTGAGGCTAGCCTGTCTAGGAAACTTGAAACGACTGAGGAGTGGGGGTGCGGTCCATTTTCCAGGTCTCAAGTTACTGCCGAGGCAGTAAACATCTGCACTCAGTAGCCGTGTGGGTGTGAGGAATGGAAGCCAGGCGCTGTGCAAGAGCAATCAGTGACATTACCACTGAGCCATCTCCACATCTCCCTCTGCCTTTTTCATCCCTTTAGCATTTTAATTGTGTTCTTCCTCCTTTGTTTAAGGTACAAATAGTTTTTATTGAGATGCTATGCAGATAAAATACAAAAAGTTACAATTCTACAGAATTGAAAATAATTTAACAGTTTTATAATATCTTTCATCATCCCAAAAGAAAACTGTTAACCATCACTACTAAATTTCTCCTCCTTCTAGCCCTGCACCACTAGCCTCCTTATGTCTTTACATATTATCCTGTTATAGATGTTTCATTTATGGAATTATACAATGTATGGGCTTATATATTTAGCTCCTTTTATGTAGGATACTAGTTCAAATGGCTAGTCATGAGAAATCTTGCTCAGCATAAGTATTCAATAGAGATTTGCAGATTAAACCACACTGAGATACCATATGATGGCCACTGCAATAAGATGTCTATATGAAGAAGACTGCAGAAATAGAAATCGTATGCTGCCTGTGGGAATACAAAGGGTACAGCCCCTTTGAAAAACTTTTCAGGTTCTGAAATGTTAAATGTTCAGAGGAGATAGCCATGTTTACCATGTTTGAACATTACACAATGTTTACACAGGACACAGAGTAAAATCCTGTCTTTAAAAAAGAAGGAAGTAGTATATGGTGCCTAATAAATACAGACATGAGGATCTTACTGAGGATCAAATCAAGGGTCTTACACATGCTGAGCCAATACTCTACTATTCAAGTATATTACTTTCAGCTTAGTATAAGTTTATGGAAAACATTTTGACTACACAAATATTTGTCCCAGTGATCTCAGCACTATATATTGTAGCCAAAAAACTTGAGAATGAGCCAAGTGTCTGTTGGCTGATAAGTGGATAAACAAACATGACTTAACAATACACTGAAATACTGCATTTGGAAAAAAAAAGATTTTAAAGGATCTCAAGCAGATTATCTTTCTTTCTTTCTTTTTTTTTTTTTATTAAAAAAGCATTAAAGGGCAGAGAAGATGGCTCTTATGACGTGCCTGCCTTACAAGACCTAAGTTCTGATCCACAGACCCTACCTGTAATCCCAGTGCTTGAGCAACAGAGCCAAGAGGATCTCTGGGATTTGCTTGCCAACCAGTCTAGACAAAATGGTGAGTTCCAGGTTCAGTGAAAGACCCTATCTAAAAAAAATAAAAATAAAAATAAAATAAAATAAAATAAAAAAATTAGGTGGAAGGCTGGAGAAATAGTTTAGTGGTAAAGAATATATGTTGTTCTTGCAGAGGACTAGGGTTCAGTTCCCAGAACCCACATGGGAGCTCCCAATCTGATGTGCTCTTCTTAACTTTACAGGCACTAGGCATACATATCCATACATGCAGACAAAACATTCATACACATAAATCTTTGAAAAAAAAATACAGTGGATCAGGTATAGTGGTGCAGGCATTTAATCCCAGCACCCAGGAGACAAAAGCAAGCAAATCTCTGAGAGTTCATGCCAGCCTGATTTAAATATGAAGCTCCAGGATAGCCAGAGCTACATATAGAGACCTTGTCTCAAAAAAAAAAAGGGGGGGGGGCTGGAGAGATGGCTCAGCAGTTAAGAGCACCGTCTGCTCTTCCAGAGGACCCGGGTTCGATTCCCAGCACCCACATGGCAGCTAACAACTGTCTGTAGTTCCAGTTCCAGGCAAACACCAAGGCAAAAAAAGAAAAAAAGTTTAAAAAAAAAAAAAAATGTGTCAAAAAAAAAAAATGTGTGAAGCAATTGAGAAGGATACTGTTGTCAACCTCTGGCCTCCTTACAGGGGAACACACATACACACACACACACACACACACACACACACACACACACACATTTAACATATACACAGAAGTATTAGTCAGGTGTAGCTGGACAGTGGTGGGGCATGCCTTTAATCCTAGCACTCAGGAGACAGAGACAAGTGGACCTCTGTTAGTTCAAGGCCTTGTCTTGAAAAAAAAAAAAAAAAGAATCAAATATAGAAGTATATGCCTGTAATCCAGGTCAGCCAGGGCTGTGTAGCTAGATTCTTCTCAAAAAAAAATCTAAATAGTGTTATAAACATTGACCTTAAGAGTCTGAGAAGGGGACTGGAGAGATGACTCAGCGGTTAAGAGCACTGACTGTTCTTTCGGAGGACCTGAGTTTGATTCCCAGCATCCACATGGCAGCTAACAACGGTCTGTAATTCCAAGATCTGACACCCTTACACAGTTATACATGCAGGCAAAACACCAATTCACATAACTAAAAATAACAATTAGAAGCTGAGAAGGTAGGTCAGTGAGTGGAGTACTTGCCTAGCATCCACAAAGCCCAGGATTTGATTCCTTAGCACAGCATAAACTGGGCTTTATGGCACAAACCAGTAATCCCAATATTTGGAAGTTGATGCTGGAGGACCAGAGGTTTAGAGTCGTTGTTGACTATATAGGGAGTTTGAGACCATTCTAGGATAATAAGATAATAAAAGTATTACTGATGGTAGAGATAGCAGCACATGCCTCTAATCTTAGCACTCAAGAGTTGGAGGCTGGAAGATAAGAAGTACAGCGTCTTTCTAGGCTACATATGATGTCAAGGTTAAGGAGGAAATGTGGAGGAAATAAGGCACAACAGCTAAGAGCACATACTGCTCTTCCAGCGTTTTGGTTCCCAGCACACTGTGAATCCCAGTGGTTGTCCAGCCCATATTCTACCTATTTTTAAGTGGAAAGAACCATCTTTGTCATATGACAACTGTCTTCTCTTGTTTTGCTTCAGGCTGCCAAGATCTCCACTTAGGGGAGCTAGAATCTGACTGGAACCCTGAGCAAGAGCTTTGCCAGGGGAAAACAGAATGTCTGCATTGTTACATCAAGAATCAGCCTTCTGAAGTCTTAAGGCAACTGGCATATCTCACTGCAATTGAGCATGTCTGTGTCTGTGCTGCTTGATCATCACAAAGTAATGAAACACACTTTAGATCTTAAGGACACAGGTTCCACCGTTCTCCAGGTACCCTGTCAGCTGATACAGGTAAGACTGGGAAGGATTGGGCTGGGATTCTGAGGACCAGAAGAAGGGAAATAATCCATCTTTCTTGTGCTCTGGTTCTTTTTTATTAAGACAGGTTCTCAAGAAGCCCAGGTTGGCCTTGAACTCTTTTGTAACTGAGGATGACACTGAATTCATGTTTCTCTTTTCTGTAGTTGGAAGTTTCTGTCCTGCCAGAAACTCTCAAATACCTGGCAGCTGCTTCTCAAGTAATTGACTCAGAGGCTTAATAGTACTTATAAATGCTCAGTCAGTAGCTCAAGCTTATTACTAGCCAATTCTTACACTTAAATTATCCCATAATTCTTATCTGTGTTTAGCCATGTGGCTTGGTACCTTTTCTCAGTCCAGCATTCTCATCTTGCTTCCCCTGTGTCAGGCTGGCGACTGTGTCTCTCCCAGAATTCTCCTAGTTTGGCCACCCTTCCTCTACTTCCTGCCTGGTTACTGGCCAATCATTGTTTTATTAAGCCAATACCAGTGACAAATCTTTACAGTCTACAAGAGCATTATCTCATAGCACTTGTCTTTACCTCCTGAGTGCTGGGGTTACAGGCATGTACCACCATCTCTAGTTTGTGCAGTTGGGAGGCAGTACTCTACTACCAACCATTGGGAGGCTAAGACAAGAGGATCTGTGAGAAGAATTTGAGACTAGCCTGGGTTACTGTCCTAGTTAGGGTTACTATTTCTGCAACAAAACATTGTAGCCAAAGAGCAAGTTGGGAGAAAAGTTTGTTTGACTTATACCTCCATATCACTATTCATCATCAAAGGAATTCAGGACAGGAACTGATGCAGAGGCCATGGAGGGGTGCTGTTTACTGTCTGTGTGTCTGTCTTTCTTCCTTCCTTTCTTTTTTTTTTTAATTCTATTTTAATTGCAAACATATTTATTTTATTTATCTGCCTTGGTGTTTTGCCTGGAACTGGAACTACAGACAGTTGTTAGCTGCCATGTGGGTGCTGGGAATCGAACCCGGGTCCTCTGGAAGAGCAGACGGTGCTCTTAACCGCTCAGCCATCTCTCCAGCCCCCCTTCCTTCCTTTCTAAGACATATTTTTTGTGTGTGTTTCTCTGTGAAACAGCCTTGGCTGTCCTGGAACTCACTTTGTATACCAGGCTGGCCTTGAACTCACAGAGGTCTGCCTGCCTTGGCCTCCTGCGTGCTGGGATTAAAGGCATGTGCCACCATGCCTAGCATCAGCCTGTTTTCTTACAGAACCCAGGACCATCAGCCCAGGTGAGTGGGCCTTCCCCATCAATCACTAGTTAAGAAAATGCCTTACAGCCAGATCTTATAAAGGCATTTTTTTTCAGTTGAGGTTCCCTTCTTTCAGGTAACTCAAGCTTGTGTCAAGTGGAAATTACCCAGCACAGCTACATTTTTACAAGCCAGTCTGAGCTACAAAATGAGATCCAATGTCAAAAATAAATAAAGAGAAACCCACCCCTCTCTTTTGTTCTCTCTCAGTGCTAACGGTGTGTGAATGTATTCTCTTGATGACGGTCTTGTCTTCCTAGGGGCTGTGAACAATGGAACCAAACTCTCAGAGGACTAAAGTCCCAGCTTTCTTATCTGACTTGGGGAAGGCCACATTGAGGGGAATCAGAAAGTGTCCCCGATGTGGTACGTACAATGGAACCCGTGGGTTGAGCTGTAAGAACAAGACATGCGGAACCATATTTCGCTATGGTGCCCGGAAGCAGCCTAGTATTGAAGCTGTCAAAATCATCACAGGCTCTGATCTACAGGTCTACTCTGTGCGGCAAAGAGACCGGGGCCCTGACTACCGATGCTTTGTGGAGCTAGGTGTTTCAGAGACGACAATCCAGACAGTGGATGGGACAATCATCACACAGCTGAGCTCTGGCCGGTGTTATGTCCCCTCATGTTTGAAAGCTGCCACTCAGGGCGTCGTGGAGAATCAATGTCAGCACATCAAGCTAGCAGTTAACTGCCAGGCAGAGGCCACCCCTCTGACTCTGAAGAGTTCAGTTCTGAATGCCATGCAGACCTCTCCAGAAACCAAACAGACCCTCTGGCAGTTGGCTACAGAACCTACTGGTCCCCTGGTACAGAGAGTCACAAAAAACATCATGGTAGTGAAATGCAAGGCAAGCCAAAAGCACAGCTTGGGCTATTTGCACACATCCTTCACACAGAAAATCAGCTCCAAAAGCTTGCCAGAGCGCCGCTTCTTCTGCTCCTGCCAGACTCTGAAGTCACACAAGGCCAGTGTCCCCAAGGCGGAGGCAGCCCCGAGGTGCATCCACTTCTTTGCTTGTCTCTGTGCCTTTGCCAGTGATGAAACGTTGGCACAGGAATTCTCGGACTTTCTAAATATTGATGCCAGCGGTAGGTGGGAGATTGACAGTTATTCTAAAAATAGCAGAGAAGGCATTCCACTGATGCCTTTGGAACTTGTCCTGATAGCCCTAAAATTCAGGTGCTAGATAGTACAGATGAAAAGCACTCCCTCTTTTAGTGAGTGAGCACGTGCACATGTCTACATGTCTCTGTGTGTGTGTGTGTGTGTGAGAGAGAGAGAGAGAGAGATCTTTCAAGTAACTTATTCTACATTAGGAAACTGGTCTATTTGTTTTTTTTTCTAGAGTCAGATTTTTTATCGACTTTTTTTCTTTAGTTGGGGGCCCATACTTTCTCTTGGATAGTAGTAGTAATTCAGAAACTTTTTTTTTTTAAGGTCTTAAAGAGATAATTGTGCCCCAGATAGGCTGCCACTCAGAATCCTCTGTGTCAGCATGTGAATCTCCTGCCTCTAAGCCACGGAAGAGGAAGAAGGAAGAAATACCTGGTGAGACAATTTCACTTATTTCTTTCGTGTCGAAGATTGTCTTTTGTCTTTCACTCACTGAGCCTGAGGAATTGTGAGGTTTTTTGTTTTTTAAAAAAGTTTTAGTTTGGTTTTTGTTTTTTGAGACAAGGTTTTTCTGTGTAGACCTGGCTGACCTGGAATTCACTTTGTAGATCAGGCTGGCCTTGAATTCAGAGATCCACCTGCCTTCTCTGCCTCCCATGGTGGGATTAAAAGCATGCACCATGACCATCACCCCTTGCTAGGACTCATTTTCAGAACAATTTATTGTTTTAAAGTTTGGGCCATTCCTGGTGGTGCATTCCAAAAGCAGAGGCAGGTGAATCTCTTCTGAACAGCCTGGTCTATTTGAAGAGTTCCAAGCCAGCCAGGGCTACATATTGAAACTTTGTATCAAAAGACAAAAAACAAAACAACAACAACAACAAAAACTATACTTGTATTGGGAGTGTAGTTCAGTAGTAGAGTACTTGCTTAGCATGGACAGAGTTCCCAGTACTACACAGCTTATCATAATGGAAAGTGGGAGGTGACACAGATGGATCTGGGAATGAGTAGACAAGTTAACTTAGCCAAAATGGAGAACTTCAGGTCCAGTGAGAGACCCTTCTCATGGGATTAAGGTAGAGAGCAATACAGGAAGGTAGCCAACATACTGTTATGGCTGCCACATGCTCACACACAAATATGCTCACCTCACCACCCCCTTACTCATACGTGCACAACAAACAATAAATAAGATGGCTGTAGTAGTACATGAAAGTAATCACAACACATGGAGGTAGAGGCTAGAGGATCAGGATTAAAGGTTCTCCTTCCTTACATAGCAAGAGTGAGGCCATCTTAGGGTACACTGTCTCAGAAACAAAAACAAACAAAATCAAATGAAGAGATATCACAGAACTGTTCATAGAGAAGAAAGCAGAAGAGAGCTCACTACAAAGGACGCTGGTTAGCACAGAGGTAAAAACACTCTGTTTTTAGGCACAGTCTCTCATAAAGAGCAAAAACATTAAAATTTTGTGGTTAACTTTAATATTGGTTCCTTCCTTCTAGAAACTAAAGCTGTCCTAGCTTTAGCAAAGACTGTTTATGTTTTAGATGCTTTAGAAATTATCAAATTGGGGGCTGGAGAGATGGCTCAGCGGTTAAGAGCACCGTCTGCTCTTCCAGAGGACCCGGGTTCAATTCCCAGCACCCACATGGCAGCTAACAACTGTCTGTAGTTCCAGTTCCAGGCAAACACCAAGGCAAATAAATAAATAAATAAAGTTTAAAAAAAAAAAAAAGAAATTATCAAATTAAGTTTTGTAATTTTACAGAATATAAAAAATATTTTATGAGTGTCTTGCTTGTATATATACACATACATGTATGTATGTTCATGTATGTTTGTGCACCGTGTATGTATCTGGTACCTGAGGAGGCCAGAGAATATGGAATACCCTGGACCTGTTCTTAACTGTTGAGCCATTGGTGTAGTCCCAGGTTTGCAGACTTCTTTTAAGATTATCTTTGTCAGGGCTGGAGAAATGAATCAGGTTAAAAGCACTGGCTGCTCTTCCAGAGGTCCCAAATTCAATTCCCAGCAAACACATGGAGACCCATGACCATCTCTAATGAGATCTGGTGCCCTCCTCTTGCACACAGGCAGAACGCTGTATACATAATAAATTAAAAAAAAAAAAAAAAAGATTATCTTTCTCTGGACTGGAGAGGGTAGCTCAGGGGGTGAAGGCTCAAGCCTGAAGACCTGAGTAATTGACTCTCATGATGGAAAGAGAGAACAAATGCCCATAAGTTATTTTCTGGTCACTCCATGTGCCTTGTGGAACACCCATACACACATACAGAAATAGGTAAAAATGTTGAAGGCTGGGGAGAGATGGCTTAGCAGTTAAGAGCACTGGTTGCTCTCCCAAGCACCCACATGGCAGTTCACAACTGTCTGTAACTCCAGTTCCAAAAGATCTGGCTTCCTCACATAGATAGATATACATGACGGCAAAAACACTAATGCACATAAAACAAAAATAAATAAATATTTAAAAATCAATAAAAATGAAAATGTGATAATAAAATTACCTTTTCTTACATTCTGTGTGTGCGTGCGTGCGTGTGTGTGTGTGTGTGTGTGTGTGTGTGTGTGTGTGTGTGTGTGTGATTGCATCCCTTTCCCTAGGCATGTGTTAAGTATTGTAACCTATTTGTGATCTAGGTTCCCAGGTGAACAGCTCACTGATGCCACAAGATGCCGTAAATAGCAATGTAAGGAAGAGTGGCCTGAAGAAGCCTGTGGTTGCTTCTTCAGTAAAAAGGCAGGGTAAGTTTCCTTCCTAGAAGGGGCTTCACAGGTGGAAAACCATCCAGAAGTAGTCTGAAGGAGTAATCCAAAGAAATGATGTCACTGACATAGACAACAGCAGAGGATGGCGTCACAGTAGCTGAAGTCTCCCCTGTTTTCCCAGGTTCAAATCATGCTCAAAACTACCCTAGGATAGAAAGATGGTCCAGCAGATAAGCGTATTTGGTGCTGTCATGAGTTTGGATCTCAGCACTCTCCTGGGCAGCTCACAAACACCTATATCTCTAGCTTCAAAGGATTTCATGTTTTCTGGCCTTGAAAAAACACATACTCAGAAAAATTAAACAGTCTCAGGGCTAAAGAAATGACTCGGTGGTTTAGAGCTCTTTCAGGGGAACCTATTTCAATCCCAGAACCTACTTTAAGCAGCTCACCACTGTAAGTCAGTGTGTAGACCACGCTGGTTCTGAACTTGTGATCCAACTCCAGAAGGAACTCCACTCCAAGGGGCTCAGAGCATTGAGCACGCTTGGGGTACATATTTACATGCCATGTTAAAAACAATAAAGAAAATCTCTAAATTTTTTATTTTATTACTTAATTTGTCTATATTCACCTGGTTTTTGCCTATATGTATATCTGTGGACCTGTATTCAGTGCCCTCAAAGGCCAAAAGAGACTGTTGGGTCCAACTGAGACTGGCATTGCAGACAGTTGTGAGTTATAGTGTAGGTGCTAGGAATTGAACCCTGATTCTCTGGAAGAGGAGCCACTTCACTTAAATGCTCTTAAAATAAATTTAAATAAATAAATTTAAAAATAATAAATTCTGCTACCTATCTCGTAGCATACTTCTGCAATCCCTGGACTCAGGAAGTAAAGGCAGAAGTATCATCATAGCTCAAAGCCAGCCTAGTCTGCACACTGAATTCCAGGCCAGACAGGGCTATTTGCAAGATCTTATTTTAAAAAACTAAGATGAAATAATAAGTATAATAATAGAGACAGAATGGATTAGTGCTTTCCAGGATTAGTAGAAAGGTGTCTTGCAATGGAAGTGGTTTTTTGTCTTGACTATTGGTGAACATATGATAGAATGCAGAGCTGTGTACAATATTATAGACAATTGTAAACTGCCATGTAACCAGGACTGTGAAAGGCCAGCTCCCATGATCCACTCCAGGATAATAGAAGGAACGCCTCAAAGTATTGAGGGATAAGAAGCTTTTTTATCTGACGATAATTAAGAATGAATATCTAACTGACTGGTAAAATAAGGAAACATACATACCTACTGATGGTAACTTTCTCTTTCACTTCTCTTTTAAAATGATCTCTGATTCTTTCTGTCTCCGTTCAGCTACATAGCTTCACACTGCCACATTCTGTACATACAACTATATATCTTTCTTTATATACATACGGCCAAACATCTCTATATACAGTCACATGTATTTTCACGTGTCTTCACATCTTTCTTTTATATACATTTCTCTTCTACATCTCCTTTTATACAGTTTCATCTTCCTTGCCTCCACACAGTTACAGATCTCCATACAGCCACAGCTATTCATCTCATTTACATAGCTCTCTCGCTATATAATATTTTACACAGTTCTTACACACTCTCACACAGCTCTTTGCACAGTTCCTATACATAGCAGCAGCTCTTTCACACAGCTTCATCTCTCACACACATGGTTCTACATCATTCACTCACTCTTTGTTCACTCCCTCTCTCATTCACTCACTCGTGTCTCTCACCCTCTTACCCTCTCTTTAGGCTTCTTCTTTATCTCTTATTTAGCACACATATAATCACATTCTTCATATCTTTATCCCTGTATTGCTGCTACTTCTCACACACTCTCATTCATACACACTCATTCTTCCTCCTCTCTTCCCCCTACATTGCTGCTGCTCCCTGTATCCTTAGCCAAACTCTGGACACTTATATGTTACATTTTCAGGGCCCAACCCATTCTCGTAACATATGAAGTCATACAGTTTTTCTCTGGCTAATAAGGTCACAAAGACCAGCCAGTGTAAATGCTTACTTAGCCTTGCACAGATCTTTTTCCAAGACAAAGAATGACATTGAAATTCAGGACTTAACAATAACAGTAACAGGTTGAACTTGAATGGTCAGGATATGTGCAGAAAGTTAACTGTTGCAAAAGAGGAATGTCTCAAAACAGCTGACCTTGATTTAGCAGTAAACGACACCTGGAAATTAGTCTTTGCATATTTTCTGCAGAAGCAGTTTAGTCCATTTCAATTTGTTCTGAAGTCTAAAATTAATTGTTTCTGAGACTGAAACTACTGTTACTTTCCTGACAGAAGAATATTCTGTTGTTATTTCTATACATCAAAATTATATGGATTAAACAGAAATAAACATTCTTGACTATCCATAACTATAAGTGTGCTCACACTATCACAGGCTGTGGAAGGGTCCCCACAGCTGTTCTTCTAGGGAGGCATAGCAGTGGCACCTGAGAAACTTACAAACAGAAGACAACTGATCACCAACAGTCAGTGACCCCACAGCTCTGCCAGGTGGGGCTCCCATCAGGGAATTATACGTCTGGTGGGTCAACGTGTCAAACACTGGTTGTCATCTGCTGTGTGCTCCCGTGACCCATGGCAGCCGTAGGTCCTAGGAATCAAACCCAGGTCTTCAAGAGCCACCAGTGTTCTTAACCTCTGAGCCATCTCTCCAGCCTAGTTTGGCTTGATTTTTTTTTTTTTTTTTTTTTTTTTTGAGACAGTCTCACTTTTGTATCCCTTAGCTGTCCTGGAACTTGATGTGTAAACCAGGCTGGTCTTGAACTCACAGAGATCCACCTGCTTCTGCCTCCTGCTTGCCATTAATTAATTGTTAGAATTAATAATATGGTGCTCACAACCATCCAAGTGGAATCTAATGCCCTTTTCTGGCATAAAGTTGACAGATCACTCATATACATAAAATAAATAAATCTTTTAAAAAGAAGTACATTATCACACTGGACATCATAAACAATATATAGTTGCTATATATCAATTAAAAAGTCCTAGAACCTATTTCACTTAGTTTATGTTCTCTGTATTTAATTTTTTATATATTTTTTTCTGTATAAACTACTTGAGTATTTGAAGTTCTGGCTATTTATTTTAAAAGAGATGTAAAGTTAATTAATTTTAAAAGTTGTTGTTTGGTTTTTTTTTTTTTCTTTGTTTTTTTTTTTTTCCTAGTCTGTGGTCAGCTGTTAGATGAGGCACAAGTGACCTTGTCCTTCCAAGACTGGCTGGCCAGTGTCACAGAGCGTATCCATCAAACCATGCACTATCAGTTTGATGGTAAGTACTGCTGGAAGTAGGAAATATCAATGTGACATGCAATAGTTATACTCTGATTCCTATGAACAGTAAGTGAACTTAAGTTCCATGAACACAGCTCCACAAGAAAGCAAATGACAGGCCGGGTGTGGCAGTACTGAGGCTGGAGGTTGCCCTGAGTTAGAGTGAGACCTATTTTGTTGTTTTAAAGAAGAATGGAATAGAGGTATAGCTTAGAGCAAGTGTTGTCCATACATAAGTGTCTGGGTTGGGTACCCAATACTGAGAAAAAAAAAAAAATGATCTAGCCAGATGGCTCAGTGGGAAAGGCACTTGCTGACAAGGCTGAGGTTGATCCCCAGGACCCACAAAGTGGAAAGAGAGAACCAGCTCCCACAGGTTGTCCTCCAGACCTCTACATATGCACTATGACAGCACATCCTCCCCTTCCCTGTAAATAAAGAAATTATACAAAACAACAAACAAACAAAAGAAAAAGAAAGTAGACATCAAAGTTGAAAGAACTAAAGAACCATTATTAAATAATTGTTGTAATTGGAGTACAGAACCAACAAAATAAATATATAGGTGGAAATAAAAAGAACAGCAGATAATAACTGTGGTCTGCCTGGATCTTTGTCTTTGCGTTTGTGTCCTGAGGGGCAGATGCCAAAGTTTTAGATGTATTGTAAACCAAACCAGGGAAGGGAAGGCTCAGAGAAAGCCTAAACATGTGAAAACTAGTTGTATCAAAGGCACAGGCTGAAGAAGGCTGGGGTACACAGGCTGGATCAGAATGGGGTGCTGAAGCCTCCTGGAACCTCAGTGAAGTCAGAGTCATTAGTGCTGGACACTACCCTGAGCACCTTCTAGGTGGACAGGGTGGCAGTTCACCCTCATCGTCAACTTAACTAGATTTGGGTTTATCCAGAAACACACCAGATGACAGAGACTTTTAACCAAGTGAGTGACACCATCCGTGAGTTGGGATGAAAACAAGAATTCAGTACCAACATTAATCTCTCTGCTTTCTGACTTTGGTTGTGATGGGACCAGCCACCTTACACTCTCAGCCCAGCCAAGCCTCCTCCCCTTTTCAGGGGCATTTTCAAGTCAGGGTTTCTCAGTGTAACAGTCCTAGCTGTCCTGGAACTTGCTCTCTAGACCACAGAGCTCTACCTGCCTCTGCCTCCCAAGTGCTGGAAGCAAAGGCCACCAACGCCCGGCAGCCCTTTCTTCCTCAAGCTGCTTCCATTGGTGTTTGTTCCAGCAGAGTTCCAAATACAGATTTCCTAGATCGGTCAGGTGATGAAGAGTCCATGCTTTTTGAGGCATTTGAACTAATTGATCCCCAGAACCCACTTAAATGACTGGGTTAGATGGTGTGAACTTTAGTCCCAGTGCTGAGAGGGTGGCCAGCCACTGTAGCCTAATTGATAAAGCTCATGTCTTGATGAGAGACCCTGTCTCAAAAATCCAGTTATGGGGGAAGGAGGACAGAACAGTGAGATGGCTCAGCAAGTAAAGGTACCTCCACCAAGGACAAGCCAGTGGCCTGAGTTTAACCCCTGGACTCATGGTAGATGGAGGGAACTGACCCCTGAAGGTTATCTTCTAGCACAAACCCCACATATCTACCGTAGCCTGCATGTATATACACTCTCACTTTCTCGCCTCCTCTCTTTCTCCAAAACAAGTCAGGACTGATCTTACAAAGGATATGAATTCATTTCCCAGTACCCATGCGTTGGCTCTAGATCCCCAATTTCAGGAGACCTGACACCATCTATGTATGTTCCTTGGGTACATTCAGACAAAACATTGATATACATACATCTTTTAAAATGTTTCTAATAATGTAAAATAAATAGATGAATTTTAAAATATTTTAATAAGCAAAACCACATAGACAACAAAGACAGGAACATAGTCCTAAGAAAACTTGAAATTCACCTCTGGCCTTCACACACCCACATACAAAGTACAAATGCACCTGCACACATGAATGCACATATATCTGCACACACAAAGCACTGGGCTTTAAACATTGACATTCTATAGTCAATAAAAGTAGGCAAGCCGGGGTGGTGCACACCTTTAATGGCAGCACTCACAGGCAGGCGGATCTTTGAGTGACAGGACAGCCAGGGCTGCACAGAGACCCCCTGTCTTGAAAAAGCAAAGCAGAAAAGGTTCTCTATCAGGTGAATTCAGGTTAACCACAGCTGTGTACTTAGCCATGGAGTTCTGTATGTTTCCTTTTGCTAGGATTAAGAGAAACTCTGAGCTCATGTGCCCCTCTGCAGAACTCTGTTCACTTTTCCTCCATCCAAATTAAAACAATAGGATATTTCCCTATATTTAATGTTCCCTCCAGTCACAAACTGATGCTAACTGGTCCTGACCATGCAGGTGAGAGCAAGCAGCCTCCTGCTTTGCTTAAGCATTAATGCAGCCTGGGCATAGAGAACAGAAGTTAGTCAAATAGACAAGCCAGTCAGAGGCTCCTCAGCCCTACTTCAGTGTTCTCATTTCATGTGCCCTTCAATGGGAGAAGTCTATTCTGGTGGTTTCACAGCTAGCAATCTGAAGTCACCCTTGATGGAGAATAGCTGTGTTCTGAGCAAGGATGAAGGACAAGGCTGATGCAGTCCTTGACTCATGAAATCCCATTAGCCCCTTTGCTTTTGAATAAAGAAACCTCAGAATATCATTGTTATTGTTATATCTTACTTATTTGGTCGAGAGAAGGGCACATTCATGCTGGCCAGTGTGTATCATTCAGAAGGCAACTTGCAGGAATTGTTTCTCTCTTTCCACCGTATGGGTTCCTGAATTGAACTCAGGTTATCAGGTTTGGTGGGAGGTGCCCTGTGCACTGAACTGTCTCCCCAGCCCACATCAGGTACTTTTGATTACTGTCCCATCTATTCCTTTCCTTCTCCCTCTCCTTGCACATCAAGAAAGGAGACAACCACGTTTCTTTAAATAACATTCTTCTTTTTTCTGCAGGCAAGCCAGAACCCCTGGTGTTCCATATTCCTCAGTCCTTTTTTGATGCCTTGCAACAGAGAATATCCATAGGAAGTGCAAAAAAGCGGCTCCCCAACTCCACCACAGGTGCGGAACCTCCCTGAGAAGAGCAGTAACAATTATGACCTTAGAGAACTATGTGTGCAAAAGTCTACATGAAACTTTTTAGGGCCAGCAAGTCTGGGCAGCAGAAATTAGCTCTTAAAACAGTGGCCAACCCTTTAAAGGCAGATACTTTTTCCAGAAAGACTAAGTGGAAATATTCAGGAGACATAAACTTTGTAAATGACTAGTAGGGACGGTTTGATACTTCTAGGTTTAGAAGAGTTTCCACAAAAACATCTGAAGCCACAGTGGCCAAAACCTAAAGGGACATTAATAAATATGTCATGTGCTTGTAAATAGAACTGTAGTTCCATTCTCAGACATGATTGCTTGCCAGAATCTTTGAGAGCATTTGTGTCAAACTGACAGAAGTACAGGGGGGAGCTTTTCAAAACCTTTGGTGTAGAGGAGACATTTGCCGTAATACATTAAGAATATAATTCTGGGGGCTGGAGAGATGGCTCAGCGGTTAAGAGCACTGTCTGCTCTTCTAGAGGACCCGGGTTCGATTCCTAGCACTCACATGGCAGCTAACAACTGTCTGTAGTTCCAGTTCCAGGCATACACCAAGGCAAAATAAGTAAATAAATAAAGTTTAAAAAAAAAAAAAAAAGATTATAATTCTGCTGGATGGTGGTGGTGCACAACTGGAATCCCACCTATCCAGACAGAAGCAGGCAGATCTCTGCAAATCTGAGGCCAGCCTGATCTACAAAATAAGTTCAGGACAGCCAGGGCTGTTACACAGAGAAACTTTTCTTCAAAAACAAAATTATAAAATAAAATTAGTAATAATAATATAATTTCAACCTGATAATGGTGGCACACACTTTTCATCAAAGCACTTAGGAGGCAAAGGCAGGCCAATCTCTTGAGTGTGGGGCCAGCCTGCTGTGCAAAGTTGTAGTAAGTCCTCCTCCCCCCCCCCCCCCCGGGCCATTTGGTCCAGGGAGTTTGTAACCCTGGTGCGCAGCAGTTGAGGTTTGGGACCTGGTCTGCAGCGGCTTTTGTCTCCCAAAGAAATGAATCAGACACTTATATTACTTTATATTGTTTGGCCTATGTCTTATGTACATTATTAGCTAGCTCTTTTATCTTAATTTAACCCATTTTTATTAATCTATCTACCACGTGGCCCAGCCCGTGGCTCACCTGGATTTTTATATGATTTTTCTTCGGGGGATGGATGGAGACTGACTTAACTGTGCCCTCCTTCTACCTGCCTGTGCTCTGATCCTCCACCCACTTCTATGGTGCTATGCATAGGCCAAAACAGTACTTTATTTACAACATACAGAAAATATTCTACCACACAAAGTAAGTTCCAGGACAGTCAGGGCTACACAGAGGAAACTTGGTCTCAAAAAAGCAAAACATAAAAAGTATAATTCCTTAGCAAATACCGTTAGAACAAGCCTCCATCGGTGGGAAAACAACAGCAGCTAAAAACCTGTTAGTTACTTTTCTGGTTGCTGTGTCAAAGTAACACCAAGAATACAACTTAGAAGAGAAAGGTTTGTTTTGGCTCATCATGATGAGGTGGCAAGAGGAGGGGCTGGTCACATGACATCCACAGGGAGTAGGGAGAAATGAATGCTGATACTCAGGTTGCTCGCTCCTTTTTATTCTATCTAGGACTCTAACCCATAGAATGGTACCATCATATTTAGATGTGGTCTTCCCACCTCAGTTAATTTATAACTCCCTGAAAAACATACTCAGATGTTGTTTCTGTGGTGATTTTTAAATCCTATCTAGCTGACAGTATTAACCATCGTAAGACCACCTGTTGGTAACTTGACACCAAAGTATATCACTGTGAACATCACCTCTAGTTCCCATAGGTACATGGCCATCTCACAATACAAGATACATTTCAGCATCATAAGTTCACATGGGCTCTAAAATCTCCAATGCATCTTATCTATGACTTCTCAGTCTTAATTTTGAACACCTATAAAATGGGAATCAAGTTATATCTAATATAAAATAGCATAGAATAAGCATCCCTAAGGGGGCTGGAGAGATGGCTCAGTGGTTAAGAGCACTGGCTTCCGGAGGACCTGAGTTCGATTCCCAGCAACCACATGGCAGCTAACAACTGTCTCTAACTCCAAGATCTGACACCCTTACACAGTTATACATGCAGGCAAAACACCAATTCACATAAAATAAATATTTTTTTAAAAAAGCATCCCTATGGAATGGGACACACCCATTTGAGTCATGCCCCAAGATAGAAGACGTGGGGCATAGCAGGAAATAAGTGGACCAATGCAAGACCAAAACCCATCAGGGCAACACCAAATCCTGTACATTCATGTTGGGCATCTGGGGCTCCGAAGGGCCTGGGGAGCCCAACCCTCCAGTTCTGTTGCCTCTCTCTTAAGCCACTTCCTCTCCATGTGTGCAGCTTTCCTCCACAAGTGCGTCATGATCCCGCTATCTTCAGCATCCTGGGTTCTCCACTGCAACTCGGGCTTTACCTTCATGCCTTCACTCAGTAGCCTCTCAGGGACACCAACCATGCCAACTTTGCCCTCAGTGGCTCTCTGGGACCATGGCACAAGACTCCATGACTTCCTTCATCTTGCATCTATAATACTCGCAAAACCAATATCTTGTAGATAGTACTGCCAACTTGGGATGGGCGTGGCCTCCTTCAGCTAGAGTTGCAGTGACTATTGTGGGGGGACTCTGGGGGAACCCTTTCAATTAGACTACTCTTTTTTTTTCAAGGAGCCATATTAGGTTTATTAAAGGAACGAGTGGGGGAGGAAAAAGAGAAGAGAGGGAGAATAGAGAGCAGAGAAGGAGAAAAAGCTAGACTATTCTTTATAGCAAAATTGTACTTTTACAAGATGGGAGCTTCGGTATGAGGTCTTGCTCTCAAGACCCCTTTCCTGTTTTCCCAGTGCAGAGTGCCATGTTTTTTGTTTGTTTGTTTTGTTTTTGCTTTTAATGGCTCTACCCTAATTTATAGCTGCATTCAGTCTTGCCATGTCTCTACTTTAAACTCATTTATGCCCTTTTTCCTTGACAAACTGCACATTTGTCATATACTCTCTGCTCCTTTTTAGTTCTTTCTCCCCGGAGACCTGAATAAGCAGTGAGTGAAAACCATCTTGTTTTGAGATAGCTAGTGATCCGTCCTTTTTGACTGCAGCTTCACTCAAGCTCTAGGGACACAGGCAAAATATAGTCACTTTCTTTGCTTGAATATAATGTGAATGCCTAACTGGCATAGTTTCTGATAGAAGGCACATGAGCCAGGCTTCTCTTGGCACTCTGACCCCCACATCCCCAGAGTGGCTCATTCAGCTCTACTTTAGCTTCTCTAGCCCACAGAGCCAAACTTCCACATTCCTCCAATAAATCAACTTCAGAGGCCCATGAACCACATAGATTTATCAGATCACAAGTCCTGATTCTTAATGTTTCTGTATTAGTTATCTGAGGCTGTGATGACTCCGTGACAGGAAGAAAGGAAGGTTTTATAGGGAAGTGTTGGTGCACACCTTTAATCCCAGTCCAGAGGCAGAGGCAGGCAGATCTCTGAGTTCCAGGCCAGCCTCTACAGAGTGAGTCCCAGAACAGCCAAGAAATCCTGTCTTGAGGAAAAAAAAGAAAGAAAGAGGGTTTGGTAACACACATTACATCTCATGTTGTAAGAGGTTTTCAGAATGGAATTTTTTGCACATAGCTCTACCAGACACAGGAACAGAAGCTCAGGGGCCTGGGTTCATCCTAGCACTACAGAAAAGAAACATGTAACTAGTTTCTAAGGTCTCAAAGTGAGCCTAGAAACTTCTAGGGGAGGTCCTCATCATTTGCTTGCTCAGTATCTGCCAGACTCTTACACACTGGCAGGACGAGTAGAGTTCAGATCAGTGAGAAGAATAGCTATGCTGCAGTGATAGAGACTCGGTATCAAGGTCACCGAGAGGATGTTGTACGCTACTGAAGGTTGTCCCCTCTTTTTCACTGCAGCTTTTGTGCGGAAAGATGCCTTGCCACTGGGGACCTTTTCCAAGTACACTTGGCATATCACTAATATTCTGCAAGTTAAACAAATTTTAGACACCCCAGAGGTAAGAGTTTATTCCTGTGTGTGTGTGTGTGTGTGTGTGTGTGTGTATAAAGCCCTGACTATCCTGGGACGTTGGTGTCTTTTCTTTTTTCCTTTTTTTTTTCATTGTTTTTGAAGACAGGGTTTTTCTGTTGGGATTAAAGTTGTGTGCCAGCATCACCTGGCAAGAAACACGGTCTTACATTGGCCTAAAGCTCAACAGTTCAGTCAGACTAGCTGCCCAGTGAGCCCCAAGCGTCTCTTGTCTCTCCTGCCCCGGTGTCTGTCTTTGGCCTCTGGGCTTCAGAGTTCCACATGTCTCTGTGTCTTCAGCACTAAAATTAGAAACAAGTCCCACTACACCTGGCCTTCTAGAGACGGACCTGCTCTTGTGTCCTCCTGTCCTGCTTGCATCCAAGCACTCTCCTGACAAGCCGTCTCCTCAGCTCTCAAGCTCCTGTTTATCATGATAGAGGATTATTTAGACGTGGTCTGTATAGCTCTGAGTTTATTTCAGTAGGTATTCATGCTTTAGAAAGTGTCTTAAAGGGCCAGTGAGATGACTTGGCAGGTAAAGTTTTAGTGACCTTAAATATGATCCCCAGCATCATTAAATAGTGTGGTGGTAACACTTCCAATCCAAGCACTAAGTCAACAGTTCAAAGACACCCTTAGCTGCATATCAAGTTAGATGCTAGCTTCAGCTACATGATACTCTCTCTGTATGAAAAACAAAGCTTTTGGGGTCCAGGCCTTTAATCCAAGTACGCAGGAGTCCCAGGCCAGCCTGGTCTACATGGTGAGTTCCAGAGCAGCCCAAGCAACCAAGAAAGGCCAAATCTCAAAAAACAGGACAGGGGGTAGGATTTTTCTCATGAATTAATCATGATATCCTGGTATCTATGAAGACCCTAGACTTCACTGATTGGCACTGGCACAGCCATTAATACTATTAGATAACATTCTATCTGTGGAGTCACTGGGTCCAGTGTGTTTAAACTCTCCTCCCAAATGTAATTTGATCTCTACGTATTATTCTCTTTCAGCAGCACTCACTGAATACTTACTACTTTATTTGCTCACTTATTTATTTATTTATTTATCTATTTATTTATTGTGTGTGTGTACATGTAGAGGTCAGAAAACTGTTTGTAGAGATCGGTCCCCTTCTCCTACTTTGTGGGTTCTGTGGTTGAATTTAAGTTGTCAGCCTTGCTGGGTACCATTACCAACTCAGCCATCTCACAGGCCCTACACTGTGCATTTTGAAATATTTTGTTGAAGCAGATCTGAAATTTTAGCATATTTTTCCCTTCCAAAAGTAGTAGAATATTTTTAAAAATTCAACTTTAATACATGAAGATTAATTTAGCCAGGCTTAGTAGCTCATACTTATAATCCCAGTGCTTGAGAGACATAGACAGAAATCTGTAGTTCCAGGGTTACATAGTGAGACTATCTCAAGAAACAAAAAGATCAGATTAACAACAAAGCATCGTTGTGTTCAGAAGTAAGGTTTGCTGGCTGCACAGCCTTGTAAGAGCCCTAGAGAAGCACTGAAACACTGGGGAATGTTAAATCCAGCGTCTAGCCTAAGGCAGGGCCACTCAGGGAGGCACCAAAGACCCCAAGACCACATGAAGGGCAAGAGCTCTGCTCCTGGGCACCTGCTCCTGAGTGTCCTTTGCTATCTGGCCCGTCCTCCATCCACATGGCCCTGATATCTACTGTGTTTGAAAATAAGCCACTGATTTGCTCTGGGTCATTCTCCAGTTAGGCGCCTGAATCCCAAGGACAGTGAAGAGCCAGGATGTGAGATGAATGACAGGTGCCCTCAGAATATTATAGGAACAAATGTTGCCTGTGGAGGAATAGAGGGCCTGTGTCAGCAGTCACTGAGTGTGGATATCTGATGGCTTCAGTCCACAAATGGTTTGGCTGGGATTCATGAGAGAAAGCCACAGTTGATGTAAGGAAAGAAACAGATGTGTTGGCAGGACTTTAAAGTAGCAAAGAGGAGATGGTATGATAGTTCAGTGGATGAGAGCATTAACTTTGCAAACACAAGGGTGCCAGTTCAAATCCTCAGCACCCATGTTAAAAAAAAAAAAAAAAAAAAAAAAAAAAAAAGCTGGATATGGCCACATAGGCCTGTAACCCTATCATTGTGGGAAATGGAGACAGGTTTTTGGGGCTTGATGGGCTCCAGCCCAGCTCCAGGTTCATTGAGAGACCCTGCCTTGAGGGTCAAAATGATAGAGTAGAACCATCATCCTCCTTTGGTCTCTCTGTGCATAAAGGCACATGGATCTGCACACATGTCACATGTACAACACATACTACATGGATACAAAATAAGAGATACTTGTGAAAGAATGTCAGAAGAAAGTATTGATTTGCCTACACTTAAGATTAAAATATCACGGGGCTGAGAGATGGCTCAGAGGTTAAAAGCACTGATTGTACTTCCAGAGAGCCCATGTTCGGCTCTCACTACTCACATGGCCACTTACAACTGCCATGTGAGTCTAACTCCAGCTGCAGGAAGTCCAGCACTCTCCCTCTGGCCTCTTTGGGTACCCACATACCTGGGAGGCGCACATACACACTATCAGGTCCCAAACAACTGCCATGTCAGTATAACTCCAGCTGCAGGAAGTCCAACACTCTCCCGCTGGCCTCTTTGGGTACCCACATACCTGGGAGGCGCACATACACACTATCAGGTCCCAACAACTGCCATGTGAGTATAACTCCAGCTGCAGGAAGTCCAACACTCCCCCTCTGGCCTCTTTGGGTACCCACACACCTGGGAGGTGCACATACACACTGTCAGGTCCAACAAACCTGTGACAAGTCTCCTCCCAGCACTTCTCACCCCACCCCCACCCTAAGTTCTCCAGCCCAGGGGCTGGGCTTCCCTTCTCCCAGCTTCTCTTTCCAGATAACTCAGCTGTGTTAGCCACATACTGTCTTGGTTCTCTGAGTTCCCATGTGCTCTCTTGTGCTCTCCTCCTCTTTTCTTCTCTTGCCCCCATCCTCTCCTTCCATTGCCTTGCACAGTCTGGACCCTTACAGACATCTCCGGCTGTTCTCTCCCTCATATCTATATATCTATGATAAAACCATTCTTAACTACACCTATGAGCACTCATATTCTCACTTTTATCCACACACATATACATAAATAATAATATTGATTTTTCTTTCGTTCCTCATCTTACCAGGATAAATTTTTTTTCTATTTTTCTTTTTTGATTTTTTATTTATTTTTGAATAAAGTCTCATTTTTCATCCATGTATCTCCTTGTTCAAACTCCCTCCCCCCTCCCACCCCTCCCAGTCACTCACTCTTCTCCCCATCTCCTTATCTCCTCCCCAGCAAGGGCAGGAGGTCCCAAGGAGGCTTAGTTCAGCATCCACTCCATAATATTGATATTTTTAAAAGCTTAAAAAGAATCATAAGAGACCTAGTGGCACCCAAGATGTACGTATATCAAGTTAGTTTTCTGTCTCCCTTTGTTATCTGTCTCTGTGTCCAGATGCCCCTGGAAATCACACGTAGCTTTATTCAGAACCGGGATGGGACTTACGAGCTGTTTAAATGCCCTAAAGTGGAAGTAGAGAGCATAGCGGAAGCCTACGGCCGGATGGAGAAGCAGCCAGTGCTGAGACCTCTGGAGCTGAAAACCTTCCTCAAAGTTGGTGAGTGACTGCAGAAGCATCTCTTAAAGCATCTGCTGTGACTCACCTGTGCCGTCAGAGTCAAAGCACATTCACTCATTTTGTAAGAACCTGAGAAAAGGTTGTTGTCTCTTTTGAGCTACTGCTTTCCTCACAGCACCTCACAGTTATTTTCATGTAAGCCTCCCCTCTTCCCTCCTCGCCAGGGTCTCCCTGTGTAGTCTGGCTGGTTTGAAACTCGGCATGTAGACTGAATGAAGAAAAAAAGAAATAAGAAGGACATGATTGTCCCTAGGTATGGTGGAGGGTTTACTGTAGATAAAAAGGAGAGCAGAGCCAGAGGCAGGGACATTTAGGAGAGACCAGAGTGAACATGACCCTGAGCCAGGCCATATGGTGAGGGCAGAGCAGGAGAGTAAAGGGTAGAGAAAGGACTGGGTACCAGGATGGCTGGAGAAGTTTAGGGTAAGGGGTCGTTATGTCAGCCATACCCTGTAACTGGTAGGAACCAAGAGATGCGGGGAGAACCTAGTCTAATTTTATGTGCTAAATAGGCACCTCAGCCATTTTTCCCAGGTTTGAGACCTAACATAGACCAGGAACTCAGAGAGGCCTGCCTACTTCTGGCATGTGATACCTTGTCTGGCTAGACCCTTTACATCAAAAGTTTCTGAAACGTGGACTCATACCTTAGCTGATTTTCCCCTTGATCTTACACCACTCTCCATGTATATATTCAATGTTAGTGTTCCATTTTTTCTTTACATTTATGTATCTATGATTATGTGCACATGTGCACAAATCTGCTAACAGTGTATATGTGGAGATTAAAGGTTCTCTCCAGTAGGTTCTGGGCTTTGAACTCAAGTCTGCCTTAGTGGAAAATACCTTTATCTGCTGAGTCATCTCAATAACCCTTCCAAAAATTTTGAAAATTTTGATGTGTTTGTATTTGTGTTTTCCATGAGTATGGGTGCCAGAAGAGACACTCTTTGAGCTGGAGTTACAGAGGGCTGTGATCCACCCAGTGTGAGTGCTGGGAGCTGAACTCAGATCTTCTGAAAGAGCAATATACTTTCTAACTGCTGAGCTACTCTCCTGCCCCATAATATTAAATTTTTCAAAAGCAATCTACAGCCTACATGTTTTACCATACATACATGTTTGATCCTCTGGAGTTTATTCTTATGTATGTTATTAATATGCCAATTAACTTCTGTTTTTTTTCCAGATGGTTGATGTCCAATATTTAATATAAGAAACTTTTACAACAGGCAGTGGTGGTGCCTGCCTTTAATCCCACCACTGGGGAGACAGAGGCAGGTGGATTCTGTGAATTCAAGGCCAGCCTGGTCTCTAGATTGAGCTCCAGAACAGCTAGGGATACACAGAGAAACCCTGTCTTGAACCACCACCACAAAAAAGAAACTTACACTCATCTAGGTGTAGTGGTGCTTGCTTTTAATCCTAGTATTCAGATAGCAGAGGCAGAAAGGTGTATGAGTTCCAGAACAGCCAAGGTTACACAAACCTTTTTAACAGATATTTTTAACAGATATTTTGTTGTGTTCTTGTTACTGTTGGGAAATGGCATTAGTCTGTGTAGACATTATGCAGTACCATAGTCTTTGGCATAGTGGCATTTTGGATGGTGGGATGGAGCTATACACATTTTAAGTCTGTCTTTGAACTTGGCACTCTTCTTGCTGGTTTTTCTTAGTCTGGCTCTGCTGTCACTGTGGTTATTCTGCTTTAGGTCATAAAGCCAGCAGTTTTTTTTTTGTTGTTTTTTTTTTTTTTTTTTTTTTTTTTTTTTTTTTTTTTTTTTTTTTTTGTGTGTGTGTGTGTGTGTGTGTGTGTGTGTGTGTGTGTGCATGCATGCATGCATGCCTGGGGGTTAGGCACCATCTATGTGGTACATGTTTATTTACTTATTTAGAGAGAGGAGTGTCCATGTCACGAGAGAGCACATAGAGAGGGGTCAGGACAAACTGTGGCGGTTGGCTTTCTCCTTCCAGCATGAGGGTTCCAGGGCTTGTTGGCAAACACCTTTACCTCAGTGGCCCTTGAAACCTTTTGAATAGTTACGGCAGCACTGATCTCTCTCCTTTTGCTTCCTCTAGTTGTTTTTTTTTGTTTGTTTGTTTGTTTGTTTGGGGTTTTTTCCTTTATTTAATTCCATGGAGGGTTTTTTGTTTGTTTTTGTTGCTTTTATCACTTTATTTAGGAGAGAGCACTAGACAGAGGACAGAGAGCTTGTAAGAGTTCCTTCTTTCCTTCTAAGACGAGGGTCCTAGGTGATTGAACCGTGCCCTGAGCCACTAAGGCACCTTGTTGGCTCTGTTCTATTTATTTCTTTTACAGTGCTTCTCAGACCTCACAGAGGTCTACCTGTTTCTACTTCCAAATGCTGGGATTAATGTCGTGGGCCACTAAACCCAGTCCAGTTTCTTATTTAAAGTTGAATAGAATAAAATATATCTGCACTAGAATTTTGCTAACATCTCGGGGCAGTGGTATCACACATCTTTGATCCCAGCACTCAGGAGGCAGAGCAGGCGGATCTCTATGAGTTTGAGGCTATCTAGTTCCAGAACAGCCAGGGCTACAGAGATACACAGTCTTAAAAAAAAGAAAAGAAAATGTGTTACAAAACTCAGACTCCCAGCATGTGGGTTTCCAGGTTGTTGTGTATGCAGGCTGCACCCTCCTAAGTATTCTGCCATTGCTAGTCAGCTTTAATCATGCTTTTCCTTTCAATGCATGGGTGGGTGCAGGTGTGTGAGAGACTTTCAAAAGGGCAGGGATTGGGGCTGATTATTATCTGGTTGGTACAAGTTCCACCTGAGCACAAATGGGTGGAACAGCTAACATTTGTGAGTGAGAGTTTTGATACGAGAGCCCAGTGGGATGCCCTCCACGTACCATTCAGCGCCACTGTCATTGTAACCCCCAGATGCTACCAGTCAACTCAGCGTCTTGCTGGGAGCTTTCAGCATTTCTACTTTGACTGGCATTTAAGTGAAGTCATAGCAGATGGTACCTGACACAGAGCTCAGCAACCCCATGTCACAGGCCTCAGATTCCTCATGGGAGTGGTTCCTTATTGGCCATTTTGAGAAGGGATAGCTGACACAGTGAAGGGCTGGGGCTCAGAAAGGCTAGTGAAATCCATAAAATGCTATTAGCTTATAGAGCCAGAATGCTCAAAGAAAAAGTATACCTATATGCATTACTGCTAGGGTCTTTTCTCTCTGTCTCTCTCTAACTCTCTATAAATGTTATAAACACATAACATTTACTCATGTTTAAAGGTTTGTTTATGTGTTCAGTTGCCATCATAAGTATCCTTGGAGCTGGGGTTATAAAGTGGTGGAGAGCCAGTGTTGCTGCTAGGAAACAGGTCCTATGCAAACACAGCAAAAAATCACAGACCCACCCTATTTACATGTTTGGGCTTTTTTTTTTTTAACTTTTTTACTTTTTCTCCTGAAAGGCTTCCTATCTTGTTTGCCTTCTTTTTTAAAAAAAAAAAAAAAAAAAAAAAACTTTATTTATTTATTTGCCTTGGTGTTTGCCTGGAACTGGAACTACAGACAGTTGTTAGCTGCCATGTGGGTGCTGGAAATCGAACCCGGGTCCTCTGGAAGAGCAGACAGTGCTCTTAACCACTGAGCCATCTCTCCAGCCCCTCTTGTTTGCCTTCTACATAGTGGACTTGAACTTGAAATTTTTTTTTTTTTAAAGATTTATTTATTTATTATGCATACAGTTTTACAGAAGAGGGCACCAGACCTCATCATAGATGGTTGTGAGCCACCATGTGGTTTTACTGGGAATTGAACTCAGGTCCTCTGGAAGAACAGTCAGTGCTCTTAACCTCTGAGCTATCTCTCCAGCTCCCTTTTGAAATTTTTTTTTTTTTTTAAGATTTATTTTTTGAAATTTTTTTTTTTTTAAGATTTATTGAACTTGAAATCCACCTGCCTCATCCTCCCAGGAGCTAGGGTTACTGGCACATGCAGTGCCCAGCTAAACTCTTCATCTTTATCTGACAAAAGGAAGTTGATTCATTTACATACAGTTGTCCATCTAGCTTGCAACACCAATAAAATCTAAATTACTCATAATTTTCTTGTTACAATAAGTCTCTGTGCATGAAGGTGGAAGAGTTGTGTGTGTGCCACACCTTGTGTATGGAGCTCAGAGGACAACTTTGTGGGGCTGGTGCTTTCTTTCCATTTTTATGTAGGTCCAGGGGATTGAACTCAGGTTGCCAGGCTTGTGCACCAAGTGCTTTTTCATTGAACTATCATGCCAATCTAGACCTAGAGTTATTATATACTAGACAGTGAGTATGAGGACATCCCAGGTTCCAATAACACCCTGTCTCAACAACAAACCAAAAAGCAAAGAAAGGAATAGTCTTAACGTCAGGTGAGTCCATACTAATAAGCCCCCCTTTTTCTCCTCTCTAGGTAACACTTCCCCAGATCAAAAGGAGCCAACACCCTTTATCATTGAGTGGATCCCGGACATCCTCCCGCAATCCAAGATTGGTGAGCTTCGAATCAAGTTTGAGTATGGTCACCACCGAAATGGACATGTGACTGACTACCAAGACCCAAGGCCTCCCCTAGACCAGCCTTTGGAGCTGGCTCCTCTGACCACTATCACTTTCCCTTGAGGCTAATGAAGAATTATTTTGCAGAGTTTGCACATCCCCACCCCTGACCACTGTAAATCCTAGTAGCACTTAATATGGCCCCTGCTAATGGAGTGCACTTATTAGGATGCAGTTGCTCAGAGCATCCATGTTGGTTCTGTAGAAGAAACTTGTACATAGCCTTGTTGGCACTGCTGTGTACAGTCTTCATTATAAACTAGATACTTATTCCTGATCAGAGTTTTAGTAGAAACAACAAAGTCTGGTTCATTGGCGTTCTCGTAGATTCACTTGCAGTTTTTTTGTAATTCTCTTAAAAGTCAGCAGCACTGGATCTTAACCAACAGTATGAAAAAGTTAATGATGCCCTGGGCAGAGCAGAGTGCACAAGATCTGCCTGAGAGCTCCACTACTCTATCCTGATGGCAAATAAAGTACACTGTCACTAGGTTTGCCAATGGTACATTGCTGTCATGATTCTACAGTTAGATACCTTTGGAGGAATTTACTTTGTAATCAAACGGGAAAGTGACCGAGGAATTAGCGACACTTCATTGCTTTTTTTTTTTTTTTTTTTTCTTCAAATTTTTGAGCAGCTAAGCACTCAGGAGGCAGAGAGAGGGAGGCCAGTCTGTGTGAGTTTGAGGCCTACCTGGTCTACATAATGAGTCCCACTACAGCCAGGGCTACAGTGTAAACCTGTTTCAAAATAATAAAAAAGAGCACCTGATAAAATTCAAAACCTAGTTCTGGGTTCACTCATCACAGAATGGAGATGATGGAAGAAGTGGAACTTCCTTTCTAGGAGAAAAGGAGAAATCATTTCTCACACCATGACTCGTTTACACTTAAGATACTCCAGTTCTTATTCATCTAAACAGCCGCACCGAAGCTACAGATCCGGCTCTACACAGTGCTAAAGTTATGTTTAGTTTACTTCTATATATACCTTCTACTTGAAATACCATATTGGGGGGGCTGGAGAGATGGCTCAACGGTTAAGAGCACCGTCTGCTCTTCCAGAGGAACCGGGTTCAATTCCCAGCACCCACATGGCAGCTAACAACTGTCTGTAGTTTCAGTTCCAGGCAAACACCAAGGCAAATAATTAAATAAATAAATAAATAAATAAGTGTTTTAAAAGAAAAAAAAAAAAAGAAATACCATATTGGTTTGATTGTTTTATGATTTTATTATATCTACAGGGTTCTACAAGCACATCAGAAGCAGACACCAGATTTCATTATAGATTATTGTGAGCCACCATGTGGTTGCTGGGAATTGAATGCAGGACCTCAGGAAGAGCAGCCAGAGCTCTTAACCTATGAGCCACCTCTCCAGCCCTGGTTTGATTTTTCTCTCTCTCACATTTTGCCTACATGTATGTATGAGTACCATGTGGGTGCCTAGTGCTCTGGGTAATCAGAAGAGGTTGTTGAAGCACCCGAAACTGGAATTAGAGAGGGTTGTGAGCTATCATGTAGGTGCTGAGAATCCAGATCCTCTGAAAAGAAGCCAGTACTCAGCTGCAGAATCATGTCTCCAGCCCCTTGATACAAACGTAATGCTGTAATGCTGTTCGTTGTCTTTGAACAGTTGGGAGCCAATAGTAGACCTGATAGCTCTCTTCCAATTATAAATGACAGAAATGTAGCTCCAACCTGCTTAGGAAAAAAAAAAAAACCAAAAACAAAAAACACAAGGAACTGAAGAGAAGGCTGAGCAAGCACCTTGTGAATGTGGGGTGTGGCCAGGGCTCCTTGTCAGGCTGTCTCCATTCACACTCAGCTTCGGGTTGGTCTATGGCTCTAGTATTATAAGTATATTTTTTAATTTATTTTTTAAGGATTAAACACAATTGGCAAATTCTTAACCAAATTAAGCAAAAAAAAAGGGAAGACCTACTTCAATAAAACTAGAAATTGAAAGGCAAACATTATAACAGATATGAATGAAATTCCAGAAAATCATAAGGACATACATTATAAATTTGTTTTGATAAATTGACCATTCTGAAAAAAACTGGTGAGTTTTTAGATAGCAAAATTAAACCTAAATTCGCAGCCTGCTATTGTACGAATTCTACTTGGTCTTATAATAAAAACCCAGAGTCAGATAGTGGGGAAAAGCTGAAAGATCAGAGACAGAAAAACAAGGCACAGCCACTTCTCACCCGGCAAATCCACAGGCCTGTCTCAAAGGAATCCTGAGACTCAAGGCCTGGGACCTCAGCAGAAAGGGAAAGGGCAGGGCAGGGCAGGGCTCCTGTCTCCTCCCACCTTATGTTCCTTTCTCTGCCCGGCCGCATCACTTCCTGTTTCAAACCTCCTAGTGCTGGGACTAAAGGCCTGTAAAATGCTTCCAAATTCTGGAGCAAAGGCATGGGATCCCAAATGCTGGGATTAAAGGTGTGAGCCACCATTCTGTGGTTGGCTCTGCCCTCTGATCTTCAAGCAAACTTTGTAAGACACACATTCACCACCACATCCTGTCAAACCTGTGTTTATAGGGTTCACTCGGGGATCTTGAGAATACCTATTCTGACCAGTCGAGTCAATGGTGCACCTTCCAGGACAGCCTAGTCTACATAATAACTACTAGGCCAGCCGAGGTGAGATCCTTCTCAAAAAGCCAAAGCTCCAGGGTAAGGATCCAAGATCGGCATTTTAGGAGACACCCAGATTGCATGAAGTGTTATGTGGTGGGCTACCCTTCAAAAGACAAGGTCGGTTTCTATCTGGGTGCTGACCCCATCTCCTGCCTTCCCGCTTCGACTTGGGAGTGGGGGGTCCTGCAGCGTGGCCTGCGCTTCTGTGAGTGACTACAAATGGGCTAGTTGGTGAAAAATTCCCAACTCCTTGTCTGCATAAAGAAACAGCAGCACGGGGGAACCGCTCCTACAGCAGAGACGGTACTTTCTGTTCCTTCCTGAGACACGATTTCAGCTGATGGATGACAAAGGCTGGGCGTGAGTAGTCTCCAGTCTTCACGGCGTCCTGGCCCTCAAACTTCGCATAACTTGCAGCGCGGCGTTGCTAGTGAATGGGCATGAAGCCAGGCTTCCGCCCACACTGGCACGGGGGAGGTCGGCGGCGCGGCACGCGGTCCTGCGGCCCCGCGAGATGACGCCACCATGCTGCCGACACGCATCGCCTCCAGCCGCATCGCCGCCGTCCTCCGCCAGGCGGCGCCGCGAGTTAGTCACGCGCCCTCCTTGTGCGCAGCCGCGCTGGCGCTCTCGACACGTCACCACCTTCGCGTCCTTTCTGGAGAGCGCGGGAAGGAGGGCGCTGCGGGTGGTGACGTCACCGGGGTTCCCCGCGAAGCTGGTGCGGGCGGGGCTGGGGACGTGGCGCCCACGTGCGGAGAGGGGGATGGGTCAGGGAGTGGAAAGGAAGGGGTAGAGGAGGAGGAGGGAGGAGAAGAGAAAGGGGGATGGGAGGACGGAAGGAGGCGAGGGGATAAAAGGCTGGAGGAGGAGTGCGGAGGAGCAGAGGGTAAGCAGCAGCGGGGTACCGAGGCGGAGGGCGCTTGGACCTGGTTCCCCCCCTTAATCCCACAGGCTCCTTCCTGCAGTGCAGCCACATCGGGCCGCCTCTCCCTGGAGGACGGCACCAGGACCAAAGCATGGTTTATGGTTTAGGTTCTGGCCATCGGGTACTAGTCGCCTTGGCTCTCCCGTGCACCGAAACCACACAGACTTGGTAGTCCAGTGTTTTCTGTTTCTAAGGGTCATTCCCCAACCTTAACCAAGCCAAGGAAGGCTTTGTGTTCCTGTCCCCTGGCTGTTAGCAGAAGCTTCTCCCAATCCTATCAGCCTCGCCCTCTGGGTGCCAAAGACATGGGACCTACTCAGAACTCAAGAGTTTACCCTAACACCAGCCTAATTCCTTGACCCTGGGGACACCCACCCTTCCTGCCCTCCAGAGTGCCCACCTTCTATGACTCTCAAGACTTTGGTGAGAGGATGACCTGTCCCCCAGGGACAAGCCAGCCCTAAGTAGCTTGAGCAAGACCCAACAGGCAGGGTCACACAGGACTGTCTCCTGGAAGGTATTATAAGGCAAAATTTCCCCCACGATCCCTGACTTCCAGAAAGTCAGGTGAGAAGCTGATGTCTAGGAATCAATCTCTTAGCTGAGAAAAGTGGCTTTCCCCTCCTCTCACCACGACCATAGTTGAGCTGTGCTCCTGGAGACTTCCCCAGCTCTGCTGACCCATCTTCTCTAGGGTGTGTACCCAGGACCTCGTGGGGGTGTGAGTTAGCTGTGACCTTTACTTCATGTTCTCTCTGGGTGCTCCCAGTCGTGTTTGGTAGATTAACATTTGAGGTTTAAAAACAACAGGGAAAGCAACCCTCGTGCTCCATGCTCTGAGAATATCAGCCTGTACATGGATCTTGCTTCAGAAAAGAGAAAATGACAAGCAGAAGATTAGGTTAACGCTCGCAGTATTTGAGACAGGGTCTCACTATATAGCCCAAGTTAGCCTCACACTCCGGATCCTGCCTGAGCCTTCCTAGTGCTGAGAGTACAGATTTGTAGTGTCCTGACTCCCCCTCATGGAGAACTTGGTAGAGTGTGGGGCAGAGACAATCCCAGGATAAAGCAGACAGTTGAAGGGGTGTGTGTTTTGTAGTGGTTCTTTGAAGCCCACGTTTTTATAAGCAGAGGCTTCTGTTTCATGTCCAGAGGCTCTCTGAACCTGGTTGATAAAATCTTTACAGATGAAAAAAGACCTTTCTATGGTGATATATTTTATATTTAATAAAATCAGCCTGGAATAGCAGAGGACAGAAGCACATTCAAGCATTGAGGGTCAGAGAGTGGTAACTCATGCCTTTAATCCCATAACTCATGAGACAGAGATCTTTCTGCCTAACAACCAAACAGTCGTAGCTCACACCTTTAATCCTAACTCTAGGATTATGATGCAGAGTTGAACCTGGAAGTGAAACAACTGGACAGAGAAGATCTTTAAGGCAGGCGTAGGCAGACAGGTATTCTATAGAAGGGACAAGTCAGGCTGAGGACTCCTGAAGATAGCTTTTACCCTGAGAAGTTGGCTGGGTAAGAATTGACTGTGGTCTATTTCCTTTCTCTGATATTCCAGGCTGATTTTATTAAATATAAAATGTATCACCACACCTTTCCTGGAAAAGCAGCAGTCCCTATTCTTGACTCAGCCAGCCATCATGAGACCTACAGGCCCTCAGCTACAGACGGGCGGAGGTCTGAGCAGTGGTATGTGCCTAAGTCTATTCATTTGTGTCAGAAACTGCGTTGGAGAGCTAGGGATGCAGCTCAGATGGTGGAAAGCATGCCCAGCATTCACAAAGCCTGGGCTCAGTCCCCAATCAATCCTACATAAACTGAATGTGGTGCCTCATGCTTGTAATCCCAACACTGAGGATTTCAGGGCCAGCCTGGGCTGTAAGTAACCGTGCTTCAAAAAAATAAAAAGCTGGAAAGATGATTCGGCAGTTAAATAACGTTAACTGCTCTTGCATAGATTCTCAGAATCCATATAATGACTCACAACCATCTGCATCTTTAATTCCAGATTTCTTCTGACCTTCGTGGGCACTAGGCACACAGTAAGCAAAATATTGGTACACATAAAGTCCTTTTTTCAAATATTAAAAAGGAACCATGAAGAGCTAAAGGGAGGTTTTCTGAAGAAGAGTAGAAGAAAATGCCACCAGGACCCATGCTGACTTAAGCAGGTCTCTACCACAGGGACTTGCATGAGATCATTCCCTTTGTGTGGTGGCTGCAGTGGCAAGAAAGAGGAGCTGTTCCAGTCCTCTGTTCTCAGTATAGCAGCAGCAGCCAGTGTTCAGCTTACACACCCTCAATTCTGTGAACTTGGTAAATAAATGCTTTCCACCTTGGACTAGCATGAAAATATCAGGGCCACATCTGGGCCCTTCCAGTTACTACTGGCTGGGGAGCTGTGGGAAAGGGCAGGGGGAAAGCCAGAAGCCTCCCTGGGCAAGCTAGGCAGCATCTCCTGTCTGCCTCTTGCAGACACTTTAAGGAAAGTGATATCGGTACAAGGCAGAGAGTAAGAAATTCTAGATGGAGACACAGGCTGGCTCCTGTGGGTCAGGGAGGGGCGCCGGCTGGGGGAGGAGTTGCAGATGGACACAGTATCCGGGGATGGAAAGGAACTGTTAGCAGCGCCACACTGGGAAAGCTGCCCCTGGAACTGATAGGGACTTGTGGTCATCTGAGCTAAGTGCATGGAAAGACGTGGGAGGGGGAGCATCGGCCTCACTGAACCATTTGTGCAGCCTTAAAGGTTTGGACTGGAAAGCTCTGCTTTCACAATGTTTCTGTCCTTGGCAGGAGAGAGCCAGAAGAGAATATGAGACTGAGACGCAGCGTGTCAGACAGTGATGATGCTACTGAGAAAGTCAAACAGTGTGCAGGAGCAGGAGGAAGTGAGGAGCTGGTTCCCTTTATTGTTGTAAAGCAGGATGTGGGCCTGATTGATGGGCAGGACTACACCAAGGCAGCACAAGGCCAGCCCTCAGTCTCCTGTCCAGGTAGCTGTGATTGGAGAGATGTTTGATTCTACCTACTTATTAGCCACTGTGGTTTCAAATTAAGCTGGGTATGGCAGCTCATTACTGATTTCAGTTCTCTGGATCAGCCTAGGTAAGAGTAGAGGATGAAGGATGTAGCTCAGTTGGTAAGAGTGCTTGCTTATCTTACACAAAACTCTGGGTTAGACTCCCAGCACCCCATAAACTGTACCCAGTAGCACACACCTATAATCTCCACGTTGAGAAGGTATACGCTGAAGGGTCATCTTGAGCATGATTATCTCAAGACTATCTTAAGCAAATTCATCAATGTTTATAACCCTGTTCCTTTAAAATAGGATCTTCTAGCCAGCAGGGAACCTCTGCCCTTTCTCTGCAATGCTAAAGAATGGATCCAGAGGTTGATTGTGTATGCTCTGTACATGCTCCACCACTCAGCTGCCACCCCAGGACAGGGAGCTTGTATGTATGCTACACTACCACAGCCCCAAGTTCCTGGTTCTGCACTCAGTGGGCAGTCCTTACAGTTCTTCAAAGCTACTCTGCATACCTGATTGCAGTCTCGGGAAGTCAGAGGCGTGAATGTCCCCCAGGAAGGGCCAGCTCCCATGTACCTCAAGGCAGTCCCACAAACAGCGGGATAGAAGGGTGCTGACCACTATTTTTTTTTCAAATTTTACATGAATTTTGTGTAAATATAGAAGTAAAAAGAAAAAAAAAAAAAAAAGAAGAAACCCCATGGCTTTTGTGAGGTGGGGAGCTGACCATGTTGTCTCTGGAGATAAATTTATAAGGATGACTCACTGAGGGAAAAAATAAGCTAAGATCTCCAACTGGAGCACATTCCCTGAAAGCTAAGTGTGGTGACAGGAAAGTGAAATTTCACCGTGTGTGTAAACACAGTTCCGTGAGAATGACTATTGCCTTGTGAACTGTGGCAGAAGTGAGCACAATCGGATCTAAAGACGCATGTTCTCAGCTACTGCTCCTGCCCAGGGTGTGGGGCTGGGAACATGGAGAGAGGAGGTCAGCACTGAGTCAGTGTGCCTGTGGGGCCCAGGAAACCCATGTACTTCCTTGACACACTCTCAGCCTGTACCTGGAAGACCATCTCACTTCACCTGCCTCTTCTGATGCTGTCTCCAAAACTGTAATGTCTGTCATCCCAGAGATGAACACCACAGACATTTTGTCATCTCTGCATACATAGTCAAGGAAGGAAAGGTTAATGGACAAAGCAGGAAAGATCAAATATGAGATAATGTAGATCCTAGTGTCAACAGATCCTGTGACAAAGCCAAGAGGTACCCTACTCAGCATCAGGTGTCTGCACTAACTGTAGGACCTATGGACTGTGGTCCCAGATGTTCTCTTTGAAGCTGAGAGGGTAGTAAATGAGTATAGGATTTCACAACGTGTGGAGGGCCGTCTGCTGAGCTCTACCTATCTACAGTCCTGGGATCACCTACCTACCTAAAGACTGGAGAAGATACACTGGCTCCTATCAGAGGGCACTGGACACTGGGAACTAGCAGACTCTACTGGGCTCTTCCTCTGCCATCTTATAGCTCTCTTCTGCCTTGAAGTTCTGGCTTCCTCTTGTGCACAGGACTTGAACTCGTGTCTCTTGGTCCTTCAGGCTCAGACATTGTGTTAAGAGAGACCTAACCCTAACCCTATCCCTTCCCTCACTGTCTTGCTGGTCACTTTAATAAGTTAGTTGATGATGACTTTATATAAACAGGATTTTCCTTGCTTGTTTCTACTGCACAGAGAACTCCCTGGGAGTTAACACAAGAAAATGTGTAGGGCACTGGGAAGTGTGATATGATGCTGTCCCCCACCACAGTAACATGTAGTCTGAGGACCAAAGCACATCTGCTGGGTAACCAGTGCCTTGAACACATGTCTGGACAGCACCCAGGAGGGAAGCAGCCATACTTGCCTAAACTGGAAGCTGTCTCCTGGCAACACACTACTGCCCTGATGACTACAATGATCCCCCCTTCCCACTTTAATTCAGCATCTGTCAATCTCTGGGCTCTTGCTCAGCTGGACTTCCTGTATCCACTCTTCCCTTACCATAACTGTCTATTCTGTACATTTGGGGTGTTAGGGTTTGAACCCATGGCCTTGAGTTTTCAAGACAAACATCTCATTAGTGAGATGCTTATTTCAAGTGCATGCTGTTCTGTAGTGGGAATCAGGCAGTATGGCCTTGACCTTTGGCCTTTGGTCCTTGAGGACTCATCTCACTCTATTCCTTTTCTGTTTCTGAATCTCGGGGCTAGGCTGGGCCAGAAACTTCATACTGCACTGTTCCCTTGCTTAAGGTCCTTCATGGAGCCGAGGAACAGTCTGAGTACTTCCCTAGCTTGTGTGATCTCATCCCCAGCACTCAAGAGCTGGAGGCAGGAAGATCCTTAGCTATAGTGACTTTGAGGCCAGCCCGAGTGACAGAATGCCTCTGAAACAACGAAAGCCTTTCAGAGGCTCCAGATTTGACTGACGGCTCTATCAGTCACTTGTAGTCAGAAGTTTCTGTCCCTCCAGAAACTCAAATACCTGGCAGATGTTTCCCAAATAATTCAGGCTTAATAATATAGTAACTGCTATATTAATAATATATAATATAGTAATAGCTCAGGCATATTACTATCTAGCTCTTACACTTAAATTAACCCATAGCTCTTATCTGTGTTTAGCCACGTGGCTTGGTACCTTTGCTCAGTCCAGCATTCTCATTCTGCTTCCTCTGTATTTGGCTGCTGACTGCTTCTCTGCCTTTCCTCTTCCCAGAATTTTCCTAGTCTGTTTGCCCTGCCTATACTTCCTGCCTGGCTACTGAATACTCAGCATTTTATTAAACTGATGATACAAGTGACAAATCTTTACAGTGTTCAAGAGCAGTATCCCACAGCAGTTACTGTTACTTAAATCTGTTAGTGGTAAACATAAGACCCAGCTCCTCTGGGATGCAGCTCATGGGTAGAGTGCTGGCTGTATGTACCCACCAGGGTTTGAACCCAGCAGTACAAAGCAGTCTGCATTCTACTTCTCCATCCATCCTCCCTTCTCACACCAGGCTCCGAGTACTCCCAGCACTTAGGGGACAGAGGCAGGAAGATCTCTAGAAATTTGATACCAGCCTGGTCTACATATTGAGTTCCAGGAGACATAATGAGGAGATCCTATCTCAAAACACCAAAAAGAAAAAAGAAAGAAAAGTGACTAAAGCTCACTCCCCTTTGAATTTTCCACTGTGCTCTAAGCCTGGGTGTGATGTCTGCTGAAGCAGTGATTTGTGATTTAGGTAAATGGGTAACTGAGCCCTGTCTGTTCCTGTACTTACTGACAAGCCCAAAGTGGATCACCCTTAGTTCCAACACCCCTACATTCATTGTTTATGCTGCACAGAGAATGACCCAACGCTGCTCTTGGACAGGTGGGAGGCATGCAGGCCCCACAGGTGGTAGGGGGTCACCACTAGTACTGGGAGGCTTGGACCCAGGTTCTCCACATCCTCAGGACAAATGTGGTCTGTGACTCTACTCATCTGCTCACAGATCCTTCAGCCAGGCTCCTGGGTCTAGATTATGCCCTTAAGAAAAAAAAAAATGTTCTTCTGGATTGTTTTGTTTGTTTTTGTTTGATTTGGGTTGGTTGGTTGGTTGGTTGGTAGACAGGGTCTCATGGTGTAGTCCATGCTGGCCCAGAACTCACGGTCCTCCTACTTCATCCTCCCCAGTCCCGGAATTACAGGCATTGGGGACCATGCCAGCAGAAGGCACTGAGGGTCAATACCTGCTGTTGGACTGTATTTGTAAACTTGACAGAGTGCGTGTGTTTCAAGGCCACCTAATGGCACCTTCCCACCTTTCAGTTAACTTTTTCAATGTCTCAAGCCAGGATGTCCTGACAGGACACCTGAGTAACACCAGGTACTTTCTTTCTGACCGAGAGTTTTGTGTGGGTGGGGAGTGCAAGCCACTTCCTTGGAAGCTTCTTGCTGCTCCTGACTGGCTTTGCCAGGCCCTGGAAGTGTGTGGGGAGTGAACCACAGCCTCCAGGGTCCTCTGCTCTTTGTCCTCAGCACTCGAGAGAAGGAAGCGAAGCGCTGAGGCACATCCTCTTCCAAGGGCAAGAGGGCATGCTCTAAATGTCGGAGGTCTGCCTACAACGCTTAGCATCAGTGAAAGCGGCTTGCCTTCAAAGCACATGGAGCACACCTGGCAGAGGTCTCGGATCACATGCATTAACAGAAGAACTGTAGCAAGGGATAGCTAAAAGCTGGGGGCTATGGCTGCCGGGCTAAATTAACACCAGAGAGGTTTAATGAGTTACCAAGGGTTATGTGACTGCGAGTTTATACTTCAGCTATCTGTGATCTTTGCTATTTCCCAAAAAACACTATGAAGAGGAACAGAGAAGCAGAAGCAGACAGATTTCTGTGAGTTCTAGGCCAACCCTACCTACATAGTCCCAGGCCAGATGGAACTACATAGGGACTGACACCCTATCTTAGAAAGAAATGGGGGGAGCGGAGTATGGCCATAAATAATATTGTCTCCCACAGTGTGGTAACCATAAAATGGCTAACTATGAAAATATCTACAACTTGGTAATGAGACTGGTGTATTGAAATAATCCTCACAGACCTCAGAGCAGGACTTGAGTCTCGTGTTTCTGTCCCAACCCCCAGCCTCAGACAGCTGCAAATGCATATTCCATGTAGGTCTAGTCTCTGAAATACCGAATGGAAATTTACTGGGCTCTCTATGAGGCCGGACTCTCACACAAACTGGCCTGCCCTGTGGGACTCTCCACAGCGCCAGATAGTTTATGAGGACTGGCATTCCCAGCTGATTGAGTCTACAAAATGAAACCAAAGAACTGTGACTTAAAACTGATTTATCCTGCTTAATTGTACGCAGGAGACACTACTCTAGGCCAGGCGCTGGCCAGACTGAAGTCTGTAGATTCTATGGAAATATCTATTAGAGGCTTTTGTGTCGCTTTGTCTTCTCTAGAGAGAGATGACCCACAGTGCAGCTGGGGAAGGTTGGATGCTGCCTTGCAGGAAGATGCACCAGCAGGGGAGACAGGAAAACACAGTCAAAGCTCTCCAGCTTTCTCTGAAAAGGGGATGAAGAGGAGATTAAAGGATGAGTAGATGACTAGTTGACCGTCAACTCACAAAGGCTGCCCAGCCCAACTGCCTCTGGGGTTTCCCAAGGGAGAAAGAGAGGCTGCCTGGGCCAGTCAGGTGCTGGCTGTCCAAAGAGCAGCAGGAAGTCGGAAGCCACCACCAATCGCTGCAAAAAAAGGGACAGAGAGAACCCTCAAAGGTGTGATGTATCTATTTCCTTCTTGAAATGGCTAATTTGCTTACATGGCTCAAAACGTAAAAAGAGGGGCTGGAGAGATGGCTCAGCGGTTAAGAGCACCGTCTGCTCTTCCAGAGGACCCAGGTTCGATTCCCAGCACCCACATGGCAGCTAACAACTGTCTGTAGTTCCAGTTCCAGGCAAATAAATAAATAAATAAATAAAGTTTTTTAAAAAAAAAAAAACGTAAAAAGAAAAAATAGTGTATATCTCTCCCTTTCCAGGCTTCCATTTGGAATGGTTGTACAAAGCAAAGTCCTGGTGCAGTGGCACAGTATGTGATTACGGATAACAAATGCACAGTTTCAAAAGTAGCTGTGAGAAAGAGTTTGTTGTCTGTTTTGAGTCAGGGTCTCACCGTGTAACCCTGGAGTTTACCATGTAGACCAGGCTGGCCTCAAACACAGAGATCCAACTGCCTCTTGAGTGCTGTGATTAAAAGCCTGTACTCAGGATTTTGTTGTTACTGGTTTTGTTATTTATTTATTTTGGTGTTTTTATTTTTTTTCCTTAAAGAGTCTCACTGAGCAGTGGTGACACAGGCCTTTAATCCCAGCACTCGGGAGGCAGGGGCAGGTGATCTCTGAGTTCCAGGACGGCCATAACTGTTTCACTGAGAAACCCTGTCTCGGGGTGGGGTTGGGGAGGGTCAAAGGACAGTTTAGGGAGCTGATTCTCCTTTCACCGTGGGATGTGCAGATCAAACTCAGATCCCCAAGTCTGCACAGCAACTGCTTACCTGGTGAGCTGTTCACTCGCCCTGTTTTGTTCCTTTGGGACAGGGTCTCACTCTATAGCTAGGTGTTGTCAAAGAGTCCTAACAATGACCCCACAGGCTGGGATCATATCGTAATCCACCAAATCTAGCTTTTTTTTTCAGAAGAAAAAGATGATCAAGTTCCAGAGAACTGGAATTAGTATGGAAAATTAAATTGTGTTTAATTCATTTTCACAGACCACAGCTTAAACAACACAGAGTTACCTGTTCTGTTCTAGAGGCCCAAAGCCGAGGCTAATGTCACTGGCTCTCATCGAGTGCCCCACTGTCCACTCTGCAGTTCCTGCTGCCTGGGGCCAGGTCACACTGCTGCCTCCTCATCGTGCCAGCTGCAGTGCCTGTCTGTGGCAAGGGTCTGTGATACTCCTTCTCTCTGGGAGCTGCCCTACAGGTTCTAGGAAATAGAAGATGGATCCGCTCAGAAACATCTTCTGCCAGGGAGATCAAAAGCTGACATTTACAGCTTCAGCATAGTTATTTTCCTAACCAGACATGTTGGAGGTTCGGAGAATTTTAAAGTCAGCCTCAGCTTGATTGAGAGCAGCCTAGGTTCCACGAGATTGATTCAGAAAAGCAAACAGAAGGCAGAGAGATGACCGGGTGTCTAAGACCACTTGCTGTTTCTCTAGAGGACCAGAGTTCAATTACCAGCTCCCATGTCAGGTAATTAATTCACAAGTGCCTATTGTTAGGAGCTTGTGTGTATTTTGGCATGGTTCACATAAACCTGGTTGTCTGGTGCACGTTTCTATGGATGCACATGGTAACGCAGCAGAAGGCAGCCACAGGGATAGCAGGAGACTATGTAGGAAAGAGCTTTATTGTCAGATGAATGTAGTTAGGATTAACAGAAAGGGTATGATTATAATAGCACAGAAGGCAAGAAGAAAGAAAGGAAGGAGTTGAGAGGCAACATTAGGAAGCTCCCTGAGTTCAAGGCCATCTTGGTCTCCAGTCTAGCCATATCTTTGAGTTACCTACTACCCTACTGACCAGCTGGAGGTGGCCCTGCAGGCCTAGAGGCTTGACACATGTTTTTCATTCCTACGTCCTCTGATTCTCAACCGACCTCTTTCAGTTTTGCAGGATGGGAGCTGAACCACGGGCATATGCTTGTGCCAGACAAGCATCAAGCGTCTTTTGTTTTTGCTTTTCAAGACGGGGTTTCTCTGCGTAACAGCCCAGCTGTTCTAGAACTCAATTTGTAGACCAGGTTGGCCCATAACTCACAGAGATCCACCTGCCTCTGGCTCCCAGGTGCTAGGATTAAAGGTGTGCACCACCACACGCAACTGGTTTTGAATTATTAATCCCATTGTCTCAATTTCTTAAGGAGCAGAGATTATCAGCTCATTACCTTCTTGCTTGTTCCTTGGGCCTGTGGCAAGCACTCTCCTTGGTTTGTACATTGCTGTCTTGTCTGGTATATTTTCTTTTTTCTTTTTTTTTTTTCTTTTTAAAAACTTTATTTATTTGCCTTGGTGTTTGCCTGGAACTGGAACTACAGACAGTTGTTAGCTGCCACGTGGGTGCTGGGAATCGAACCCGGGTCCTCTGGAAGAGCAGATGGTTCTCTTAACCGCTGAGCCATCTCTCCAGCCCCTATTTTCAAACCACCCCATGTGGTGAAAATGAGGTAACTGTAACCTAGCAGCAAAATCTTATTAATCCACCGTATTAATTATTCACTGCTAATAATAATGGAGATCCACTAGGCATAGGCTAAGTGCCTCAGGTGTCATTGACCCTCAGAATTACCGGATAAAGTGAGTGCTGTTATTTTAATTTTGTTGATCCAAACATGGAAACAGGACTAGGGTTGCAGCTTCATTGGTAGAGTTCACTACATCAACCTGGCATAGTAATGCATAGCTGTGGTCCCAGCATTGTGGATGTACAGGCAGGAGGGCCAAGAGTTCAAGGTCATCCTCGGGATACAGCCGGTTTGAGAATAGTGTGGGATTCTCGAGACTCTTGTCTCAAAAGCAAGCAGCAAAATAATGTAGAGTACTTGCCTATCATGCCCAAGCCCTGGCTTCAGTCCCCAGTACTGTACAAAAGGGAAGAGAGAGAGAAACAGAGGAGGTGCTTTTTAATTCCTTCCTTGGACATCTGAAGGCAGGATGGGTCACTGGTGGTTGGTTCTACTGGAATTCCGCCAGAGTTCCTCCACCAAGGCTGTTCAAACCAGGGGGTGCTAAGCACATCCTGGCAGGGTTTGCATCACTTCTAGAACCACCAAGCCACCTTTCTTGACTAGATTCTTCAAAACCATTCACCCAGAGAGACAAAAAAAAAAAAAAAAAGTTATACTTGCCAGATCACACAGTGTAGTAAGGGACTGGGTAAGCCAGCCATCCAGATCTGTTCAGTGTCCACATTCTAGGCTCCAGCCCTGTTCAAGTCTAATTGCCACAGGTAGCAACTGAGCACTCTAAATTTGGCCACTCTGATTTCACAGAACCAAAAAAAAAAAAAAAAAAAAAAAAAAAAAGAATATAATGCAAGCCATGTAATATTTGCATTTAAATTAATTACATGTTGAAATAAGTTTTGGTGTATCAAGTAAAACATTTTAAAGATAATTTTATTATTTTGTTTTTAAAGGTGGGGTTTTTCTGTGTAGCCCTGGGTGTCCTGGAACTCACTCTGTAGACCAGGCTGGCCTTGAACTCAGAGAGATCTGCCTGCCTTAGAGTGTTGGGATTAAAGGCATGTGCCACCACCAGGCAAATGTTTCAAAATTAATTTTGATCTTGTTTTACAATTATTATTGTACGTAGGTGAGGGTGCTATGGTGGGAATGGGAACTTGAGTCAATTCTTGGCCTTTCTCTTCCCATGAGATCCTGGGATCCAAGTAGGGTTCTCAGGCTCAAAGTTCAGCAAGTGCTCTTACCCAGTGAGCCACCTTGCTAGCCCTAAAGAAAAGATTTTTTTTTTCACATTATTTCTTTATTTCTCACGCTGGGAACCAAACCTAGAAGGCCTGCTCGTCACTCAGCCATCTTCCTATTTTCTGTTTGTCTTTTGAGACGAGGTCTTACCAGCACGACCAGAGCAGTAACTTTGAACGCCTGATTTGCCTGCCTCCACTTCCCAAACGGTGGGATTCCCGGCCTGTGTATATATAGATTATCATGTTACAATGTAGATAAAACATTGGACTAAGGATGAGCCTGAGCAAGGGGAAGTACTGCACGCCCCCGCTTACACACACTATTCCTAATGGCAGACACAAGAATAAGGAAAGTGAGCGACAAATGTCCTCCGAGGAGGGGAGGAGCCGGGCGGCACTGCGCATGCGCAAGCGTCTTTGTTTGCACTCGGGTTGAGTGGCTGGGTCCCAGTTGCAGGTCTGGCTTTGTACCACCATGTTTACTCCGGCAGTGTTGAGGATCCTGCCATCTCTTCTTCAGCCTCCACCCTCCCGCTGTGAGCACGCCGAGAGCCTCACGGGAAAACAGCAGAAACACCGTGTACACGGTGTTTGCTTTAGCCTGTACTCTCAGGCTGGCACTCTGTCCCCTCCTTCCGCTCTCAGCTCTCACCTAGCAGCCCTAGCGAGCACAGGAGGCCCCTGGTGTCCCAATCCCTTTGTTTCCTGGTGTTGCATCACAGGCCTGCAAGATGCCTGCCTCCAGCCCGCCAGTACCCCATAGCGCTACTTGGCTAAACAGGCTCCTGGCAGGCATCTTGACGTTCTCCTTTGCCGGAGCACCAGCCTGGATCGCTTGCTAACCTGGTGGAGCCCTAACCCCAGTTCCTGTAGGACTGGTTAACTGAGCCTTTCCCTCAAGCTTCCAATTTCATCCTCAGAAAGTTCCCTGTCAGGAGAGAAGGCTCCCTGGGCTTTTCTGCTGCACAGCTTGATGGCCCTTTGTAATTGCCTGGTTGCTGGATAGCCAGGAGCCCTGGCTGCTAACACTGCCCTCCATCCCCAGGGACAGTGGCAGAAGAGCTACAGCTTGCTTGGCTGTTGATACAGCTTCTCAGAGGCACCTGCTCCCTCTGGCTGTCCTCTGCAAGCTCTGTCGCCAAGCTACCTTGACTAAGAGATCCTTAGGGACTCACTTGTCACCTTACCAAGTCAGGACAGCATCCCGACTGCCCCTCACAAGATCCAGTCAACCCCTTATCACACCACTGGTTGTACGATCCAGTCCCCAATAGCAAACAGCATTCTAGGAAGGGGTCCCTGCATTTCAGGAGATGAGATAGACTTGGTCTATTGCTCTGACAATAGGGAGCTGGACCTTGCTTGCCTCATGGTTTGTTTCTGGGTTTTCTGTTTTGCTTTATTTTCTTTTTTCCATCTTTCTGTGTTTTGTTGTCTGGGTTTTTTTGTTTTGTTTTTAATGATTTATTTTAAACTGGGTGGTGATGGTGCATGCTTTTAGTCCCAGCACTAAATGGGGAATAAGATGCAGGCAGATCTCTGTGAGTTCGAGGCTAGCCTGGTCTACAGAGTGAGTTCTAGGATAGCCAAAGCTACACAAAGAAACCCTGCCTCAGGAAAACCTAAAATAAATAAAATAATAAAAATTATTTGTTATTATTGTGTTATGTGATATTTTGATTGTGTCCCAACAAAGAAAGCTTGATTAGAGTAAGAGGGCAGAACCAGTCACTAGCTAACCAAAACTAACCTGAGAAGTTTGAAGGACCGTAGACAAAGAGACAGGAAGTAGTAAGGTGGGGCTGAGGGAGGATCTCAGCCATGTTGAACTGAGGAACAGGAAGAGGTGAGGAGCAAGCGCAGGCTGCTGCTCCCGGTTCTCAGATCTTTCAGGTTCTTACCCAAATATTTAACTCCTGATTTTTTATTGATAAAGATTAATTAGATTGAAGTTTATCTGGCATCCAACTTTGGGGATGAAGTCAGGAAATAGCCACTTGCCCGTAGCTTTGCAGATGCCAGCACCTGCCGGAGCTGCGCCCACTGGAGTCAACCCAATGCTGGCTTTTTTTTTTTTTTTAACCAAATCCTTTGAACAAGTCTGGGATTTTCCTGTTGCAGCCTCTCCACAACAATCTCCACAAGCCCCAAACTCCACAGGCTCCTGGGCTCCAAATGCCTCAGAAGTTAGGCCCTCACTACCAGCCAGCTCTGTCTTCAGACAGCTCTGTGCTCTCACGTCCTGTTTTCCCACGTTCCCTTGTGTCTGCCTTTCAGACAGCTGACTCCTTCGCTTCTGTTCCCCACGGATTGTGAGCTTCTCTTGGACCCACTCCACGGGCTGATGAAACTTTATACTCACGAAGATAAGATAGATGATAGAATATTTTCTTTAATTTTTCCAAATACAAATAGACATCGTAACTACAATTCTTGCTTGACAACTGTTTTGTTGTTATATGTAACTTTACTGTGTTAAAATGAAAGCCTTTTTGATTAGACAGGAAGGGGAAGATGCTGTGGGATGCTGCGAATATGTGTTGCTCTCATTAGTTGTTAATAAAGCTGCTTTGATCTAAAGCCAGACAGAATAAGGCTGAGTGAGAAAGCCACAGGCAGATTCAGGAAAAAGGAGGGCGGAGTCAGGGAGAGGCTTCGAACTGCCAAAGAGCCAGTAAACCACCAGCATTATGCCGTACATAGATTAATAGAAGTGGGTTAATTTAAATGTAAGAGCTAGCTAGCAATAAGCCATTGGCCAAACGTTTATGATTATTATAACCTCTGAGTGGTTATTTGGGAAGTGACAGGTGGAAGAGATTCATCCATTTACAGGTTATAAATATTTGTCATTGGGGCTTAATCACAGGTTGTTATTGGTAATGGTCAGGAAAAAGCTGAACACAAGAGATTATCCAGGGATCTTGTTCTGAAAAGAAAAAGGGAGAACATATAAATGATAGGATAAAAGGGTAGATTATTGATTCTACTTTTAAACCAAAAAAACAACTAGTAGTCTCAAATATTTTACAGTGGTATGGATTTTTATATATCAATACAAATTCGAGGTTATTTTTGTTAGCACATACTATACATACATATGTTTCTACTCTTGTTTAAGGTGTTGTATCTACACAGCTGTCCTAACAATGTAATGCAAATTTCTAATCCTTGGGAGTTACAATTGCAAACTATTTAGGATAGAAATACAGGTTAGTAGTTAGTCACCTATTACAATCAAACTTGTTAGGTATGTTTTCATGTTAGGTATGTTTTCAAGGTCAAGCAGAGATATATTTTAGATAGACAGGTGATCTTAAAACTTCAGAAATCTACAGAATATGGCATTTAAGATGTCTTAATAACAAAGTTTTTTTGTTTTGTTTTGTTTTTATGACAATGAGACATGCCTACTCCTGGCAGCACCAGTCTACTTCAGAGATGATAATGGGCACTGAAGAAACTCAAGTAGAGAATTTACTTTCTTTGTGGCAAAAGTTAGACACAAGAATTCCCTTGCCTCAACAGCTGACCATTGCTGTCCAAATTGGAAAAACAGGACACAGGGCTGGGGAGATGACTCAGAGGTTAAGAGCACCGACTGTTCTTCCAGAGGTCCTGAGTTCAATTCCCAGCAACCACATGGTGGCTCACAACCATCTATGATGACATCCGGTACACTGTTCTGTATACATAAAAAGTATATAAATAAATAATAATAAAGAAAGAAATCTTTAAAAAAAAAAGGGGGGGGATGGGGCTGGAGAGATGGCTCAGCGGTTGAGAGCACCGTCTGCTCTTCCAGAGGACCCGGGTTCGATTCCCAGCACCCACATGGCAGCTGACAACTGTCTGTGGTTCCAGTTCCAGGCAAACACCAAGACAAATAAATAAATAAATAAATAAAGTTGTTTAAAAAAAAAAGGGGGGGCTGGAGAGATGGCTCAGCGGTTAAGAGCACCGTCTGCTCTTCCAGAGGACCGGGGTTCGATTCCCAGCACCCACATGGCAGCTAACAACTGTCTGTAGTTCCAGTTCCAGGCAAACACCAAGGCAAATAAATAAATAAATAAAGTTTAAAAAAAAAAAAAAAAGACAAATAGTAAATCCCCAAGATTTAGCCCGGTCTGATAACTTAAACCTGTGGTCCCCTCATTCTGGAGGCCAGACCATAAAGACTGAGAGTGGAGGACCAGCAACAGCTCTGGAGCAGGACCCTGTCCCCAAACAAACAAAGCTTTAGGGCTGAGAGTGTAGACCAGTGAGGAAGTGGCCCCAGAGTTTGTTCACCAGCACTACTAAGGTAAAACAGAACGTCTACCAGAGTGGGAAAGAGAGATGAGGAACCAAGACAAAAGATAGGGATTAGAGTGTCCCTTAGCCTCCCATCTGCAGCTCTGGCTACACATCAGAACCTCCTGCGGCGCCTCCAAGAAAGGTGGCGAAGAGGGGCTGGGGCTGCAACTCAGTGGGTACTGAGCAAGCAAGAAATCATGAGCTCTGCCCCAGCCTAGCAAGCACCAGGGATGGTGGCAAGTCTATAATCTCAGCACTGGAGAGCGGGCGCTCACCATGGCATACTGCGGCTGCTTCAGGGCCTTTGCATCTGCTGGGCCCTCATCCAAGAGTTCCCTCCCATCTCCATGCTTCCTCTGCCCTTCTTCCCCCCCTTGGTTTTATAAGATAGGATCTCATTCTGATGTCTCAGCTGGCATCAGACACACTGTGTAGCCCAGGCTGACCTCCAGCTTGTAGCCTCTCCTGCTGGAGTGCAGGAATCACAGGCACAAGCCAGTGATCTTGCCACCTTGCCATACTTTAGATTTCTTTCTTTCCGGCCTCTGAGTAACCTGGATTCCCGAGAGGGGCCTTCCCCTGCAACCTCAGTAACTGCGGAGTTCTCCAGGCGCGTTCCCACGCTCTTTTCTGCTGTACTCTTCCTACAGGTACAGCTGCTTTATTTATCTATATATTTATTTTGGTTTTCTGAGACAGGGTTTCTCTGTGTAGCCCTGGCTATCCTTGAACTCACTCTAGACCAGGCTGGGCTTGAACTCAGAGATCTGCCTGCCTCTGCCTCCAAAGCTCTGGGATTCAAGGTGTTCACCAGCAAGCTTCCTGGATCTTTTATTTATTAACATTTAGTTATGTATTTATGTGTGTGTGTGTGTGTATTTGTGTGTATGCATTTGTGTGTGTGTATTTGTGTGTGTGTATGTGTGTATGCATTTGTGTGTGTGTATTTGTGTGTGTGTATGTGTGTATGCATTTGTGTGTATGTATTTGTGTGTGCGTACTTGTGTGTGTATATATTTGTGTGTATTTGTGTGTATGCATTTGTGAGTGTGTGTATTTGTGAGTGTGAATGTGTGTATTTGTGTGTGCGAGTGTGTGTATTTGTGTGTGTGAGTGTGTATTTGTGAGTGTGTGTGAGTGTGTATGTGTGTATTTGTGAGTGTGTATGTGACTGTGTATTTGTGAGTGTGTGTGTATTTGTGAGTATGTATTTGTGAGTGTGTGTATTTGTGAGTGTGAGTGTGTGTATTTGTGAGTGTGTATTTGTGAGTGTGTGTATTTGTGTGTGTGAGTGTGTATTTGTGAGTGTGCATTTGTGAGTGTGTGTATTTGTGAGTGTGAGTATGTGTATTTGTGAGTATGTGTGAGTGTGTATGTATGTGTGTGTATTTGTGAGTTTGTGTATTTGTGTGTGAGTGTGTGTATTTGTGAGTGTGTATTTGTGAGTGTGTATTTGTGAGTGTGTGTGTATTTGTGAGTGTGTATTTGTGTGTGTGAGTGTGTATTTGTGAGTGTGTATTTGTGAGTGTGTGTGATTGAACAACTCACGGAGCAGGTTCTCACGGAGCAGGTTCTCTCCTTCCACCGTCTGAGTCCTGGGATTTGAACTCCAGTCAACAGGCCTCTATCAGCTGAGCCATCTTGTCCGCCAGCCATCTGCTCTGTTAAGCTGAGGCTCCCAGGTTTAGAGCCTCACAGAATGTGCTTCGGCTGCCTTTCCCACTGTTTCCCACTGCAGCCTTCACGTGTCAGTCAGTCGGGGCAGGACGAGGGGCTGAGGGAGAGGCGCCACACCCAAGTCCAGGACTGGCTTTGCAGGGATCTCATTAACTTCCCTTTTTGCACAGAGGAAATCCTAGCGTTCCAAACCAAGCACTGTTAAAGGTTTTCCATGTTTTCTCTGTTGTGGACAACCTTGAACACACTTGTGATTGTTTCCTGGAGATAACTGTGAGCAGAAGAAAGCCTGAGTCAGCCAACCCCTCCTCCAGGTTATGTGGTTGTTCCCCAGCCAGCTGCCTGTGCGGGCCGCTGTTTTACATCTGGCAGATGAGGATGTAAAATACATTGAGACAAAAAGTTATATCTCTTTTGTTGTCAGGATTGGACAAGTTGAACTTTTTATCTTCTCAGTGGTTCTGTCTGCTTCTTTTAAGATGTTAAACTTTTATTTATTTGTTTGTTTAACTTCATTTACAAAACATTCCGTCAGGCAGTGATGTCACACACTTTTAATTTCAGTACTCAGGCAGATTTCTGAGTTCAAGGCCAGCTTGGTTCACAGAGTTCCAGGACAGCCAGGTCTACATAGTGAGATGTCTTGTCTCAAAAAAACAAAAGCTTGGGGCTGGAGCGATGGCTCAGAGGTTAAGAGCACTGACTGTTCTTCCAGAGGTCCTGAGTTCAATTCCCAACAACCACATGGCAGCTAACAACTGTCTGTAATTCCAAGATCTGACACCCTCACACAGTTATACATGCAGGCAAAACACCAATTCACATAAAATAAAAATAAATGTTTTTTTTTAAAAAAAACCATATAAATAACAACAGGTGTGGGTTATTTGCTTGTATGTCTGTGTCATGTGTATACAGTGTTCTCAGAAGCCAGAAGAGGGCATTAGATCCTTTGGAACTGCAGTTACAGACAGTTCTGAGCCACCCTATGGGTTCTGGGAATCAATCCAGGGTCCTCTGCAAGGGTAGCCAGCCAGGAAGCTTTTTTTGGTCATTGGTGCTTATCACAACAGCAGAAACCAAACTAAAAATAACAAATAAACAAAACAAAACCAAGGGTGAGTCTTGACCTAGTCAACAACAATCCATATAAAAAAATCTAGCTTAGAGCTGGAACACACACACACACACACACACACACACACACACACACACACAACCTCTGTAAAGAGGAGGATTCTCTTGAGATCTTCCTATTTCCTTTTTTTTTTTTTTTTTTTTTTTTTAAGGCCTTTCCCATGGTAAAGGGGTAAGAGAGAGATTGGAAGAGCTCAGATCTGTAGCTGGAAGGTGTTCCCCCGCCCCCAGGCTGAACTAGGCTTTGATTGACAGCTAACACCGAGAAGCCGGAGTTGTGGTTTCAGTCCCAAGGTTCCATGTAAGGAGGCGGGATCAGGGGCCCTTGTCCTCTGTCTTGGCTTAGCTGGGACTTGGCCCCAGACCTTCATCAGAACGGGCTCCAGCTTAGTCTTCTTGCATAGAGATCAATTAAAGGGCATTATTTCCCTGGCCAGAGACAGCAACCAAGAACTTTCCTTGGAGCTACATACAGGCTCGCTGGAGGTGGAAGGATTGGCCACAGCCTGAGACTGGAGACTCCTCAGGTGACTTTCTCTACCTGAATACAATAACAAAGGAAGTCAGGAAATGAGGTTTATTGATCTTCCAGAGGACCCAGTTCAGTTTCCAGCATGCATACCCTTTGTACTTCAGCCCAGGGGAACCAATGCACTGTTCTGGCCTCTGAGGGCACCTGGACTCATGTTCACATACATACACACTCACATGCAAATAAAATAAAAATAAATGATGAATAAAACAAGTGTGTGATGCACGACTTCAATCCCAGCACTCAGGAGGCAGAGGCCAGTCTGGTCTACAAAGCTAGTTCCAGGACAGCCAGGCCTGTTACTAAGAGAATCCCAAACAAACAAAACAACAAAATCCAGGTGAGGGCAAATACTTGTAGTCCCAGAACTCACGAGCAGGGGGATCAGGAGTTCAAGGTCTCCTTGGCTACCCCACTGAGCTCAAGGTCAGACTGGGCTACACAAAACCTGGTGCTGAGAATAAAAACAATAGCAAAATTCCCCAACAAACCAAAAATGTCAAGTAAGTTACATAGAGCTCATAAGACATAGGAGGCTAGACCTTAGGGTGTAAGCTGAGCAGAGCGCTTGCCTAGCACAAAGCCCTGGGTTACACCCCCAGCACCACATAAACCAGTCATCTAAAGCTACATAGCAAGTTCAAGGCCACCTCAGATACATGAAAAGATAAAAAAAAAAAAACAAAAAACTTCCTCCAAAAGGAAAAACAAAACAAAACAAACAAACAAACAAACAAACAAAAAACAGATGAAATAGCCACTGCCAGTTTAATAGTGGCCTTCCTGGCTTTACAAAGCTGTTGAGGGGGCTGGAGAGATGGCTCAGCCGTTAAGAGCACTGGCTGTTCTTCCAGAGGACCAGGGTTCGATTCCCAGCAACCACATGGTGGCTCACAACCATCTATGTCTATGATGGCATCTGGTATCCTCTTTTGTATATTGTATACATAATAAATAAATCTTTAAAAAAAAAAAAAGCTGTTGAGCTGCTGTCCAATAACTCTGGGCAGTGCAGTGTGCCTGTGGTTTAACTGTGCATAGACTCTTAGAGAGAAAAGAATCTGAGAGTCTTAAAGGAGCTTCAGAACACTGGGCAGACTTCTGCTTTCCAGTCATTAGGACATATCCACATATGTTTGCAGTGAGATATGAGACGCAGCCCCACCAGGTCAAGTGCACAGTAGTTTTGTTCTGTTTTGAGTTGCATTCATTTATTATGTGAGCAAATAAGCGAAGGGATGAGCATTAAGTTGCAGGAGTTGGTTGTATTCCTCTGCCTGAGTCCCAGGGATGCATCGGAGATCTCCCGGGGAGTAAAGGCAAGCACCTTCACTGCCTAGTTATCTCATTGGACCCTGATGTGTGCTCTTTATTTCCTTTATGGAGAGCCCCAAGCATTTCTTGCAAGTGGTGCACCCCAGCCGGGAGCAGACCCTGGGCACAGGACCACTAGGGTTTTAGTTCCTCAGGGACACAATGTGATTGGCATTGCAGACTGGCCTCGGCTCTTTGTGACTGCTGAGTATGATGAAACCGAATGGAACATCCTGAACACCAGGCTGAATTTATAGCTATGACACTTCCACGCGCCCTCCTGACTGACAGGACACTCCCGATGACGTTCTTCCTTTCACCAGGAAATATCCTACTGGGGGATTGCTTCAACCACAAAGGACTTCCCTTCAGAGTCTCTGGAGAGCAGAGATCTGGGCTGAGGGTGCAGCTCAGTGATACAGTGGCTGCCTGGCCTGCCTGGCTTGCTTAGTTACACAGAGACTGAGCTTGATGGGGCATGCCCGCCACCCCAGCTCCAGGGAGGCAGGGCAGGAGGATCACAGGTTCAAGGTCATCCTGGGCCACTTAGGGAGTTTGAGGCCAGCCTGGAATACATTAGAATGGCAAGGGGTAGCATGAGGGAAGAGGAGAGAGAGAGAGAGAGAGAGAGAGAGAGAGAGAGAGAGAGAGAGAGAGAGAGAGAGAGAGAGAGAGAGAGAGGAGGGGAACGGAAGAGACAGGGTTACAGACACCTGACCCAGGCAGACAACTCAGATTCTCCTGGGTATTTGAAACCTGACCGTGAAGGCCGGAGCAGCTGCCGAGCCACGGTGTTTAGGAAGAAGAAGGTCCAGGCTACCCGGTTCCTGCCTGTGGCCGCACCAGCTCTTCCTCCCCTGCCATCCCAGTGCCATTCCAAGAAGTTGCACTAGGTCTTGGTGGGCAGAGTCGCTTCGCAGCCCTGAAAATTAAACAAAACACCAAGCCCCAAACAGAGCAAGCCAGGCGGAACCGCTCCAAATGCTCCTGGGAGGCGTGGTGTGGAGGAAGAAGAACTTCAGCCTTGTGGTTTAACTCTTCTCATGCCCAAAGTGGTGTTTTCCATGGCTCGATTTTAGCTTTGTTTTTTGATTCAGTCTGGCTTGTAAGCCAGCTTGGCCCCAGCTCACGAGTGCAGTATTGTAGGCAGCGCCGCATCTCTGTCCATACTCATTTGCTGTGTTGCAGGCCAAACATGGTAGTGCACACCTTTAACCCTAGCATTCAGGAGGCTGAAACAAGTAGATCTCTAAGTTCGAAGCCAGCCTGGTCTACAGAGAGGGAGAGAGAGAGAGAGAGAGAGAGAGAGAGAGAGAGAGAGCAAAGACCCTTTTCTGGGAGCACACACACTGGAAAAGTTTGGCCAGGGCAGAGTGGCGCAGGACTTTAGTTTGAGGGAGGCTGAGGAAGGCAGATCTCTGAGTTCGAACCCAAACTGACCCTGAACTCTGTGACCAAGGATGACCTTGAGTCTTTGACCCTCCTGTATCCCAGTGCTGGAATTGTGGGACCGAGGATGGACCCAGGCTTCTAACCAGCTGCACCCCCAGCCCTAAGGGTCTTTTTCACTCATACTGTAAGGGTAAGTGCCTGGCCCACGCTGGGATTTTTCTAGGGTGTGTTTTTCCAAAGCCTCCTCCTCCTCCTGTTCATGCTCTTGACCTTTGCAGCCTTCCTGTGGGGAAGGCCCCACTCAGAAAACAGCAGGAGAAAACTGCTAGAAAAATGCGAAGCATTCCTGAGCATGAGTTCACACCCCTGGGGCTTCACAGGCCTACCTTCCTGCCTTCCAGATAAAGAGACCAAAGTTCCCCAAGATCTGATTCTCCAGGAGAGGAGGGGAACGGGGAGGAGGAGGAGCAGATGATCCACTGAGAGGGCTGAGGTCTCTCTCTGCCTTAGCTAACAGCCAAGGCTCTGAGCTAACACAGAAGCCCATCCTTCTGTGCTGCAGGGTCAGGTCAGTCCTGCAGACCCAGACCAGCCCCACCTCAGTTTAAACCTTGTAATGCTCAAATTGGAAGGATCCCCGAGGTCAGAGCTCGCTTGTGTGAATGAGAAACCCAGTTTAGAGACCTAGACTGTGCTGCCCACAGTCTCCTGCTTTTTCACCGAGGGTGTGTATGTGTGTGTGTGTACAGGAAAGTGGGAATGAACACCCCTCAAGTACCTGTATTTTTAAAAAGGCATCAATTAAGAAGTAGCCCCTGGGCTGGAGAGACACCACAGGAGTTAAGGACTCCTTGCAGAGGAGCTGGGTTTGGTTGCCAGCACATGTATAACAGTCACAACTATCTATACCAGCAGTTCCAGGGATCCCAGGCCCGCTTATGGCCTCCTTAGATACCGGGCACATATGTGGTGTCACTAAAACTATCTTTAGAAATAAAGTTAAAAAGAAAAGAGCTCAGCAGGGTGGCACACATCTTTAATACCCACCAAAGGAGGCAGGACCAGTCAGGTCTCCCTGAGTTCCAGGCCAACCAGGGCTACATAGTGAGACTTCCCCTCTCCATAACAGCAAGCACCACTGAGGAGCTCACATTAACACAGGCCTGGTAGGATGTGTGTGCAGTTCCAGCAGTTAGGAGGCTGAGGTAAGCCCTCATCAGTGGAGAGGCTGTCAGCCCCCATAGGGTAGTCCTCTGGGAGAGAGAGTTACAGGCTCCTCCCTGAAGTATGAGTTCTTTTTCTTTTTTAAATATTTATTTTTATTTTATGTGAATTGGTGTTTTGCCTGCATGTATAACTGTGTGAGGGTGTCAGATCTTGGAATTACAGACAGTTGTTAGCTGCCATGTGGTTGCTGGGAATTGAACTCAGGTCCTCCGGGAGAACAGTCAGTGTTGTTAACCGCTGAGCAGTCTCTCCAGCCCCCAACATGGGTTCCTAAACTCCCCTCACCGGGCAGGCAACCTTCTCACCTCCCAGGTGTTTGGACGAAAGGAGAGGACTGCGAAGATAAACTGAGGCAGGTGAAGCCACCAGTTTTCTGGTAAGGTGGGTGTCTTCCCCCATGCTGGGAAGACACACTTGCTAGGTCCACAGCCCAAGGTCATCGGCCTGTCTTCGGCCTACATCATGAGTTCAGGGCTAAAATGGCCAATTTAGCAAGACCTGTTTTAAAATCAAAATATCTGGCTTCAAAGTTAGAGAAATCATCCTGCTTTCACCTTCCAAGAGTTGAGATTAAAATCCCTTGCCCCTATACTTGGCATTATTTGGGCTGTTTCTTTCCTTTTTTTCTTTCTTTTTTTTTTTTTTAAAAAAAAAAAAAACTTTATTTATTTATTTGCCTTGGTGTTTGCTTGGAACTGGAACTACAGACAGTTGTTAGCTGCCATGTGGGTGCTGGGAATCAAACCCGGGTCCTCTGGAAGAGCAGAGGGTGCTCTTAACCGCTGAGCCATCTCTCCAGCCCTTTTTCTTTCTTTTTTTTTATTTTATCTTTTTTGTAGTTAGTGCTGGGGCCTCAAGGTGTTAGGTAAGCGTGCACCACTGAGCAGGGTGCCCACAGTGTGTGAGTTGGCTCTTTTGTTCAACTGTTTGTTTTTGAGACAGGGTCCCTCAATATAGACCAGGTTGGCTGGAATTCACAGAGATCTGTCTCCAAGTGCTAGGATTAAAGCCATTTGCCATTACATTTATTTATTCACTTTTGAGACAGGGTCTCTGCTTCTGCCTCCAAGTGCTGGGATTCCAGGGATGGCTTGCACAGCCAGGTCTTCTTTGTTCCACAATTAAAACTGAGTTCACCTTTGAGCTGTAATGAAAATGACTGGGGACTGCCAGGGCCTTCCACATGTCCAACACGTGCTCTGCCACTGAGGTACATTCATGGTCGGTCCCTTTCGTTTTCCCTTGAGTGGGATCATACTGAGTTTCTTAGGATGGCCTAGAAACTCGATCTCTCTGTCCCAGCCTCCAGAGTGCTGGACTCACAGATGTGCACTGCCATCCCTATCTTAAGGAGATTTTGTTATTGTTTTGTTATTCTGAAGCAGGGTCCCTGTTGCCTCCATCTCTGAGCACTGGAATTATGGGCACACACAGCACCACATCCTTCTTTGAAGATGACTGCCGTGGTGGATGAGGCAGAGTCTCATTCAGTAGTTCCAATCACCTGCTGTTGACTATTCTGCCTTGACCTTTCTGCCATTCTCCTGCCTCCACTTTCTGAATGTTGGGTTTACAGTTGTGTGTCCCCCCAGGCCTGGATTACACAGATGACTGCTCATGACACAGTCTTTGTTCTTAGGGAGAGAGCCTGGGCTCACTTTGAACAAGGAGACAAAGGTGGTGTTTTGTGTTAGTGTGTGATGAGTGGGAGGTGGTCTCACCACACCAAAAGGCTGGAGATTTGGCTGGCTCAGTGGGTCTCCTGACTTTAAGGCCAACAGAGTGGAGCCCAGCAGGACACAGTCTCTGTAAGCACACTGGGATGAGAGAGCAGTTTACATCCAAAAATTTTAGCGAGAGATTCAGGAATCTAAAAAGTTGGAGCTTTGATACGGAGAGCCTAATCTTTATGACCTATTTCTTTAGACAGAAATGGTCTTAGAAAAAGAAAGTAGACATTGAGAGTGTGACAGGATGTTCTCATTAACCACAAACTTACCAAGCACTGCTTTACTACAGGCCTTTCATAGGATCCCTTCATTCAGTGCCTTCTGTCATACTCAAGTGCAAGGTCTTGATGCTACTGTAATCTGTAATCTCAGCACTTGGGAGGCAGAGGCAGGAGGATTGCTGAGTATTCATGGCCAGTTTGAGCTACATAATGAATTCCAGGCCAGCCAGTGCTACAGAGGGAGACCTCCTCAGAAATAAACAGCCAGGTATGGAGTCACATGTCTGTCATCCTTGCACTCAGGAGGTCGGGACAGTATGACCCAGAGTTCATGGTAGCCCAGCCTACGCCTATTATCTTAGCACTCAGGTGGATGACACAGGAGGAGAGTCAGGAGTTCAAAGCCATCCTTAGAGATATGCAAGTGGGAGGCTAGCTGGAGCTACAAGAGACCCTCCCTTGAAAACAAAGTAACAAGCAGGTTAGATGGGCAGTGAGGTAAAGGTGCTTGCCAAGCAAGCCTGAGGACCTTAACTCCGATCTCTGGTACCTCTATAAAATGTCGGATGTGGGGGCTGGAGAGATAATTCAGAGGTTAAGAGCACTGACTGTTCTTCCAGGGGTCCTGAGTTTAATTCTCAGCAACCACATGGTGGGTCACAACCAACTATAATGACATCTGGTGCCCTCTTCTGTATACTGTATACATAATAAATAAATCTTTAAAAAAAATATCAGCCTTGAATAAGGATATACAAGGATAGAAAATGTGACTTCTTTATTCATAATAATAATAATAAAAAGAAAACAGAAAAAAATGTCAGATGTGGTCCTGGGTCTCTGTCATCCCAGCATTCTTACTTACCAGGGAACAGGGACAAGCAGGTCCCCCCAAACGTCACAGGCCAGCTAGCCAGGAGTACAAGACACAGTGGCAAAGACAAGAAAGACTGTCTGGACAAGGCAGAGAACTGACTCCAAACACTGTCCTCTGGTCTGTACGTGCACACCAAACACATACACACAGACTGCAAAGCGGCTTTTCTGATAAGGAGACCAGGCCTTTTTTTAATATTTATTTTTATTTTATGTGAATTTGTGTTTTGCCTGCATGTATAACTGTGTAATTACAGACAGTTGTGAGCTGCCATGTGGATGCTGGGAATTGAACTCAGGTCCTCCAGGAAGAACAGTCAGTGCCCTTAACCCCTGAGCCATCTCTCCAGCCCCCAACAGGGCCTCTTTATGTAGATATTTTCTCCATTTCAGATTCATTTCTCATATTCTTGTTGGGGTTTTGTTTGTCTGTTTGTTTTTGAGACCAGGTCTTTCTATGGAGGCCTGGCTCTTTCCCCACATTCTTAACCACACCAGAGATTTTTCTCTGCTAGGTTAAAACAAACAACAAGCCAATCATAGGACAGTATCTCACTTTTCACTTGATTAGTGGAAGGGAAAGCGGAAATTACACATCTCAGCAGTTTGTACTGAGAATTCAACAAACAGCCTATGTCACTGAGGATATTGGACTTATTTAGATTTGTGTGTGTGGTTGTGAGAGCCGCACTGTGAGTGTGGCAGTCGGATGGCAGTCTGGGAGTGTTGCTTCTCTCCTAGCAGTGGGTTTCAGGACTCTGCCTTCAGTCATCAGGCTTGTGGCAAACATCTTACTTGCCAAACCATCTTTCTGGCTCTGATTTTATTATTTTTATTTTTTATATTGTTGTTTTTGTCTTACTGAGGAACTGCAAATGCATGCCCTGTATTCAGTTCCAGAAGCACTATACTAAAAAAGGCACTCCACATTAACCTTGCCTTGTACCACTCACTGCCTGGCTCTCTTTTTCTTTTTGCTTTGTTATTAGTATGAATGTGTCCCAGGCTGGTTTGGAATTTGTTATGTGTCTGAGATTACAGATGTGCACCTCCACACCTGCAAGGTTTTCTTTGTAAGAATTTTTATCATTATTGTTTTTAAGATTTATTTTTGGAACTTGTGTGGTAGTGGTGGTGTGTGTGTGCTGAATTCTTTTATGGAACAGAATGAAGAGAGTCTTGGGCTCCTAAGATGTGAGGACAAAGATATTTTCATGAGAATGCTAGGGTTGGGCCTTGCACGGTGGTACAGGCCTTTTTGCCTTTACTCCAGTCAGTACTCAGGAGTCAAAGGCAGACAGACTATTGGTGTGGTGTGATGTGTGAGTCTCTGTGTGAATGTGGTATGTGAATTTCTCTGTGTGTATATATGTGGTGTATGTGTGTGGTGAGTTTATGTGGTATATAAGTGTGTGTGTAGTGTAACGCCCCATGCAAATATGTAGTGTGTATGTGTCTATGTGTGTGGTGTGTAAGGCTCTGTGTGTGTATGTGGTCTGTAATTCTGTGTGGTGTGTGTGTGTGTGTGTGTGTAGATGAGCTTTAACAAGGGATAAATGTGACTTGCTGCTGGCCTGGGAAGGCCATGGGGTGGCAACACCCAGTCTCCAAGAATGTGGGACCCAGTAAAGAGAGTTAGAGGTGAGAAGATCTGCTGCCAGCCTCCTCCACTGCCCCACACCAGCCTCCTTTTGGACCAACCAAATACTTTCAGGAAATGTAATTTTTCTTTACTGACACAAAAAAAATAGCCTGGAATAGTGGTAGATACACCTCCCAAATTATGTCAGTGGGAGTAGGAATGTCAAGGTCAAGGGCATGGTCTGCCACACTGGGGTTCAAGTCCAGTCTTGAACTAAAACACTACACACCCAGTACATGACTATAAAAAATATCTTACTGGGCATGTGGGTGTGGGTTTAGGTTTCTTTGGAGGCCAGAAGTGGACATCGGATCCCCTGGAGCTGAAGTTACAGGCACTGTTGCCCTGGCGAGGCTGTTAAAAACTGAACCTAGGTCTTCTGGTAGACAAGCAAGGTCTCTTAACCACTAAGCCATTTCTCCAGCCTAACATGTGACCTTTAAAAAATACAATCATAAAGAATTCATCTCGGGGCTGGAGAGATGGCTTAGAGGTTAAGAGCACTGACTGTTCTTCCAGAGGACCTGAGTTCAATTCCCAGCAAAACCACATGGTGGCTCATAACCATCTATAGTGAGATCTGGTACCCTCTTCTGTAAACTATATGCATAATAAATAAATAAATATTTAAAAAAAATTCATTGCATAGTTGGACAGTGGTGGAACAAGCCTTTAATTCCAGCACTCTGGAGGCAGAGGCAGGTGGGTCTCTGTGAGTTCCAGGCCAGACAGGAATACACAGAGAAACCCTGTCCCCCAAAACCAAACAAACAAACAAAATTTCATTACATGATTTCACTTTTCTTTTTTTCTTTTCTTCAGTTTGTAGAAAATATAGAGCACTCATGGCTTCTCTTAGGCAGGCACCATGTTCATCTCTGTATGGTTCAAGCTCTAGCATGTGTGCTGCCAACGCTGTACACAATTGCATTTTTCTATACATGGCCAGACATGTCTACAGGTGACTATTTAAAAAATAGCCTCAGGTTGGGATGAGATTGGAGCTGAGCAGAACTCAAGTATGGCTGTGAGGAGGGACCAGAAGACACAGAACTACCCAGAAGAGCACTATACTTAAATATATATTACATATATGTATATATGTATATACACACATATATATATGTATGTATACATATATCAATAATTTGGGGGTTGTATGTACCATATATTAGTTTTTAGAGACAGGGTTTCTGTGTAACAGCTCTGACTGTCTGTAGATTAGGCTAGCCTTGAACTCACAGAGACCTACCTACCTGCCTCTGCCTCCCAAGTCCCAGTCACTTATCACTTAGGAGATTAGATAGGATTAAAGGTGTGTGTCACTAAACCCAGAGGAAAAAAATTATGAGACCAAGTTTTGGTATGTGGCCCAGGCTGTTCTTGAATTCCTCCAGCCTCAGTTTCCAGAGTGCTGGCATTACAGGTACACCTCTTACAACCAATCAGAAGAGCACATTCACTGGAAACTCACATCTGAGGATGGTCATGCTAAACACTTGGACTAACCGCTAACAGTCAACAAAGTAGCTACTAGCCTCTGTGGCTACTGAGGACTTGAAATGTCATCTGCATTAAGATGAAAAATACAGGGGCTGGAGAGATGGCTCAGCGGTTAAGAGCACCGTCTGCTCTTCCAGAGGACCCGGGTTCGATTCCCAGCACCCACATGGCAGCTAACAACTGTCTGTAGTTCCAGTTCCAGGCAAACACCAAGGCAAATAAATAAAAAATAAATAAATAAAGTTTTTAAAAAAAAAGATGAAAAATACAGGGGCTGGAGAGATGACTCAGAATTTAGGGGCACTGGCTGCTCTTCCAGAGGACCAGTGTTCAGTTTTCAGCGGCAACTACATGGCAGCTAACAACTGTCTGTAATTACAGTTCCAGGGACCCAACACCCTCACACAGACTTACACACACACAGGCAAAACACCAATGTACATAAAAATATAAGAATAATAAATTTTTTGACTTATTTGTTATGTATATAGTGATCTGCCTGCATGTATGCCTGCTGGCCAGAAGAAAACACCAGATCTCATTACAGATGGTTGTGAGCCACCACATGGTTGCTGGGAATTGAACTCAGGACCTGTGGAAGAATAGCCAGTGCTCTTAACCTCTGAGCCATCTCTCCAGCGCATAAATTACTTTTTTAAAGGATGCAAAATATGGTCTGGGGGTGTCCCTCAGTTGGCAAGGTGTTTGTGGGATGTCCTTCAGTTGGTAGGGTGGTTGGTTAGTATTTTTGAAGGCTTGGGTTCCCTCTCTAGCATTACATAAACTTGGTTTGCTGTTGGAGGTCATTCTGGAGTATCTGAGACCCTGCCTCAAAAATAAATTAATAGATAAATAAAAGTAATATATACACTGGGTTAGCATGAGAGGCAAGACCAGTGGAAAACAGCTTACCAGTCTATATTGACAATACATTGAAGAAGCATAGTTACTGAGTTAAGTGAGCTGTAGTGTATAAATTGATTGTACCTACTTTCAAAAATATGGCTACCAGGAGATTTGAGGCTGTTCATGGTAAACACACTTTCAATCTCAGCACTCAGGAGGCAGAAGCAGTGCATCTCTGAACTGGAGGTTAGACTGATCTACAAAGTGAGTGCCAGGACAGCCCAACTATTACACAGAGAAACTCTGTGCCAAAAAACCAACCAACCAACCAATCAAAAAAAAAAAAAAAAAAAAAAAAAAAAAAAAAAAAAAAAAAAAAAAAAAAAAAAAGAAAAAGAAAAAAAGAGCTTGGGGCCTATGAGATGGAGAGATGTCTCATCTGGTATCTCATCTGGTAAAGACATATACCACCGAGACCCAAATTCAATCCCTGGGACTCACATGATGGAGGGAAAAACTGACGCTTACAAATGGTCCTCTGAGGGCCAGGTGTGGGGGTTTCAAGGCTTTAATCCCATCACCCAGGAAGCAGAGGCATAAAGATCTCTGAATTCAAGGCCAACCTAGTCTACATAGGGAGTTCCAGGACAGCCAGAGCTACATTGAGTGACCCTGTCTCAAAAAAAAAGAAAAGAAATTGTCCTCTGACCTCTCTGTGCATGTCATGCATACACATTCAATAACCAAAAAAAAAGTAATTATTTTCTTACTTTTTTACTTCGCTGAAGGAAGCCTGAAGGCTCAATAGCCATTTATCATAATAGCTGCAGTCTTTTTAAGGTCTACCACTGGTCAGGCACTGTATGTGGATTTAGTAACTTGTCATAGGTCAGAGGATCCTGAGAGTCTATCTAGGACAGTGACTCAAAGCTACCTGCCAGTATCAGGATCTGGTACACAGCAACTCCAGTTCAAAAACACAGTTCCAGGCAGGGCTGGGATGTGGCTCAGTGGGTGAGCTTGCCTCATTCAGGCCTTGGGATCCAAGCCCAGCATAGATAAGGCATGGTGGAACCCAGGTCTGTGTACCAGCACTGGCAAGGCAGAGGAGATGAGAAGATAGTGGTGATGCTACACAGAGAGTTCATGGCCAGCCTGCGCTGCAGCAGACCCTGTTCAGATAAATAAAACAAATAACAAACATAAAATTAAAGGACTGGGGAGACAGCGCAGCAGGTAAAGCAGGTGTTTGCCACCAAGCATGAGTATAAGTTCAGTACCCCCAAAAGTTGTCTGTTCTCTGACCTCCACATGCATGCCATGGTGCACATGGTACACCCTCCCCCTCCATCTACACAGAAAGCACACAAATAAATGTAAGGTAAATAAAGAAATAAACAAATGTGAAGAATGAAGACGGCCTCTGTGAGCTCCTTCATTTCCAGGACAAAAGGTAAGTTGCTCATCTGTCTAGGGTACAGCTCCTGGAGCAGAGGCAGACTCCACTCCTCTGCTAACAGAGTCTGTTTCCTGCCAGAGAAGTTAAACCCAGCTTCTTTGGCCAGGACTGCAAAGAGAAATGCTGATCCTCTCGATATCATAGGCTTTGTGCTGATGTCCTAATCGTATGAGTCACCCACAGCAACACTTGTTTCAGTGGTTGGATTTTGTGTGATGCTTTTCTGAAGAATTTTTTTGTTTTGTTTTGTTTTGGTTTTGGCTTTTCCAGACAAGGTTTCCCTGTGTAACCTCGGCTCTGCTGGGACTCATTCTGTAGACCAGTCCGGTCTCCAGCTCACAGAGATCTGCCTGCCTCTGCCTCCTGAGTACTGGGATTAAAAGTGTGTGCCACCACCACCTGGTTTTTTATATATACAATATATATAATGTATTGATGTTTTCGCTTACCCATGTGTTTGTGTGACAGTATTTGGACTCCTGGAGTTGGAATTACAGACAGTTGTTAGCTGCCATGTGGATACTGGGAACTGAACCCGGGTCCTCTGGAAGAGCAGCCAGTGCTCTTAACTGCTGAGCCATCTCTCCAGCCTCTGAACTAACTTTTAAAAAAGCATTTTTGAGGGGCTAGAGATTTGGCTCAGCAGCTAAAAGGGCTTACTGCTCTCCCAGAAGACCAGGTTCCTAGAACTTAGGTGAGCAGCTCACAACAGCCCCTAACTCCAGCTCTGGGCGGGAGGCAGCTGAAGCAAGCCTCTGAGCTCCGTGGGAATCTACACTCACCCATATGCACATATCCATAGGCACTTGCATGTACATAGCTTAAAAATTAAATAACACCTTTAAGAAAAGCTGGAGAGATGGCTCAGTGGTTAGGAGCACTGACTGCTCTTCCAAAGGACCTGGGTTCAATTCCCAGCACCTACGTGGCAGCTTACAACTGTCTGTAACTCCAGTTCCAGAAGACATGACACCATGGCAAGACACCAATGCACATCAAATAAAGTTAAAATTAAAAAAATAAATTAAAAAGAAAAAGTCTTTAAAAAAAAAAAGAAAGAAAGAAAAACTTTTTTGACCTCATAGTGGTGGCTCATACCTTTAATCCCAGAATTCAGGAGGCAGAGACAGTCAGATATCTGAGTTCAAAGCCAGCCTGAACTACAGATGGAGTTCCAGAATGGGAAAAAAAAAATCCATAGACACATTTATTTCAAGAGATTTTGTTATTTGTTCATTTTTGAGACAAGGTCTCTCTAGTCTTGGATGGCCTGGAATTCACTACAGATATACCTGCCTCTGCTTCCCAAGTGCTGGGAGCCACCATGCCTGGCTGTTTCTTTTGACACAGTTTCTTGCTAGCCCAGAGTGGCCTGTAACTGTGGCCTGCCTCAGTCTTTTATGTGCTGTGATTACAGCTGATGCCACCGGCTTTGCTCAAGACTATTTTGTAAGCATGTCCATCCATAGTGCCTTCAAAAGGATCAAAGACAAAAATCTAAGGTCAAGGAAGTTTGTGTTGTATTCTAAAAGTTCTAGTTCCATAAAAGTTATAATTGTGTTAGTGTGTGTGTTTGCACATGTACGTATGGGTGTGGAGGCTAGAAGTGTCTTCCCCTCACACTTGCCATCTTATTATTAATCTTTTTTATGTTTTTATTTTGAGTGTGGGAGGCATACATTTGATAGTGCATGTTTGAAGGTCGAAGAACAGCTTGCAGAGATCGGTTCTCTCCACGTCCTAGGGACTGATGTCAGGCTGTCAGGCTTGGTAGCAAGTGCCTTTCCTTGGGGAGCCGTTTGCACAGACCCTCCACATTATCTTTTGAAGTGAAGTCTCTTCACTGCAGTTTGTGAACCAGTGAGCTCTAGGGATGCAGCTGTCTCCCAATTCTGAGCACTAGAGTCAAGCATCACTACACACAGCTTTTAGGAAAGTTTTGGGAATCTAAACTAAGGTCTTCATGCCTGTGTGCAAGGAATTTACTGACTGAACCACCTCCCCAGCCTCACACTCTAAAACTCTTAAAAGAAAACAAACTTTCATAATCTTGAATAAGATAATACTTTTGAAGATGTAGCAAGCAACAGCAAGGAAAACCAGAGACCTTTTTGTTGGGCATAGTCAGGCATACTTCAGCGGTTGAGGGGGAAAGATCAAGAGATCGAGGCTAGCCTCTGCTACCTAGTGAGTCTGAGGCTAGTTTGAACACTATCCCAACAATACTCAGCAGAGTGCAGCAGGAGGATTGTTGAGTTTGAGGCCAGCCTGGGTTCTGGTAAAGGGATAAATACCATAACCAGACTGCATTTGGATCTGAATTTCTGTACCACACAAAGGCAAGAAGCCTTGATTCTTTCCACAACTTGGATAAGCCTTGAACTTATACTTGACAGGTCAGACAGCAGCTGCCATGCATACTGTCTGAAATCCTGCAGGGGAGAAATGTCCATCGGCAAATACCTAGATATAGGAAGTAGAGCGTGTTTGCCAGAGAGCCCAGGCTTGGGGCTGTCTGTGAGGGGAGCTGAGAAATGGAAGGTGGAGAAGGAGATGTGTAGTCAGAGGTTTCTGTGTCCCACCCCGCCAGTCCTGCAGCCGATCAGTCCCAAATAAATATACACAGGCTTATATTAAGTACAAGCTGATTGGTCTACGGCGCAGGCTTATAATTTGCTAGCTCTTACTCTTAAACTAATCCATGGTTCTATTTATGCTTAGCCACGTGGCTTGGTACCTTTTCTCAGAGCAGCATTCTCATCTTGCTCTCTCTTCATCTGGTGGGGTCTGTCCTCTGCTCTTCCACTTCCCAGAATCCTCCTAGTCTGACTGCCCCACCTCTACTTCCTGTCTAGCTACTTGGTCAGTGTTTTATTAAACCAATATGAGTGACAAATATTTGCAGTGTACAAAAGCATAGTCCCACAGCAGAGATGTGAACAAGTCTACCTGGACTAAGGTCCTAATGACAACCCAGTGTTTGATTCCCCCAAATTCACCCCAGAGAACTGATGGGTGAGAGGTTACCGACCGGGGCATGTGGGACCCTAAAACAGCCCCCCTGGAATGTCTGCATACAGCATGGATGATGGTATCCCCACCAATAAAGATGAAACTCCCTTCTCTGGCTCTTTCCAAGCCGGTATACTCTGTACCTACTCAGGCCCAGAGGAGTCTACCGACAATTAGGGCAGAATTACATGCAAAAGTCTGGGAGGAGAGACAGACTGTCTCCAGGTGAGGGTTCACCTGCCACCCCCTCAGGTGAGCAGCTGTCACCAGGTCAGGCTGGGATGATCTTTTGCAGACATAGCCCGTCTTGATGGTGATTGCTTCGTTTGGAGAACAGTGCTATTAAATGAGAAGAAAGGGTACGGGAAAGAGAGGCTCGAGAGTGGAGGGGAATGGAGGTGGGGGATGGGAGCAGGAAGGATGCCTTCCAGGTGAGACCGTCTGGGTAAGTTAGCAGAGATGACTTTCAGTTTTGAATACTATAAACCCTTTAAATGGTTCACTGTAAGGTGAGTAAAATACAATACAATTCAGCTCCAAGGGATCCTCTATTCCTCCTGGCCTCAGGCACCCCCCACTCCAGAAGCACATACATTCATACAGAGACATATACACTAAAATCAAATCCTGGAGCTAACCATTCCAGGCAACTCCCAACTGCCTGTGATTCCAGCTCCAAAAATGTCCAATGCCCTAGTATTTGCAGGCACCTTCACACACACACACACACACACACACACACACACACACACACACACACACACACATTGAGTTCTAGCTACATATTGAAATCTTGCTTCTTTTTTTTTAAGGAAGAAAGAAGTAGTAAAATGGTGAATATAGGTGGTGATAATGATACAGTTTCATGGTAAGGGCTCAATCTCTAGCATCCCCACAAATAAGGGGCAAATGAATAAAATGGATTTATGATGTATCAAGATCTCAATGTGATAAAAATAAAAAATTACCTGCATACTTGTGTATAAAGTAAGTAGTTGGGGCATTAGCAGGAGGCAGGGGCCTTTTCAGATGTACCCCCAAATTCATGTAGATTGCTAGCCTACTGTGTGCGAGACCCCGTGTTTCCTGTCCATCACCTTTTCCCCTAAAGGTAGGCATGGTGCCACACACTGAGTCCAGCACTCAGGAGGCAGAAGCAGTGGGACTCAGTCTGAGAGCAGCTTGGTCTACAGAGTGAATTCCAGGCTACCTAGAGCTACATAGGAATACCTTGTCTAAAAATTTTACCCCAAGGGGCTGGAGAGGTGGCTCAGCAGTTAAGAGCACTGTCTGCTCTTCCAGAGGACCCGGGTTCGATTCCCAGCACCCACATGGCAGCTAACAACTGTCTGTAGTTCCAGGCAAGACACCAAGACAAATAATTAAATAAATAAAGAAGTTTTTTTTTTTTTTTTAATTTTACCCCAAAAAGGCATTTTAAAAATTATGTATTATTTAGAGATGTTATCTACCTCTTTATTTATCTGTCTCCTCTTTTACATTTCTATGTGTGGGGTACAATGCCTTTGCCCTTTTTCTGTTGTCTCTCTCCAGCTCTTTCTACTTTATTCTTTGAGATAAGGCTGTTGTTCTCTGTTCTGCTTACTGATAGCTAGACTGGCTGGCCGAAGCTCTGAGACCCCTTCTTTCTCCATTTTCTTACCCAGTGCTTCCGTTACAGGTACACACACCACTTTTACATGGATTCTAAACTCCAGTCTCATGCCTGCATGGCCAGCTCTACATCTTCTGTCCAGGCTGGAACTCGTGATGATCAGGTGCCTTGTATGCTGGAACGTGGGCTGGAATTACAGGCATGAGCCACTGGAATGCCTCCCCTCCCCCAAATTCAAAGTCGGACAACAAAAATTACTAAGGAAGTCAGACATAGTGGTACATGCTTCTAACCCATCACTTGGGAGGCTGAGACAGGAGGATGGCCCACAGGTTTAAGGCTAGCCTAGGCTACATAGTAAGACCCTGTTTTTTTAAGTTACGACAATGAGTTCCAGCCCAGTGAGACAGTCCCGCAGTTACTGAAAGCACAGTGCGGATCTGAAAACCCAAATGCTGTGACCTGGGTTGGGTCCTTCAGGGCTGGAGGAGGGAAGCTCGATTTTCTCACCTGTAAAATGGTATCAAAACTTCACCTGGGCTGGGAAGCACACACCTTTAGTCTTGGTACTTGGGAAGAAGTGGACACAAGGCCCAGGGGATCACCGGGGAGGCAGAGACTGTCAGAGCCCTCTCTGTGGGAGAAGGGACGGAAGAAAGGAGAGAAGGGACCTTAGATGGGTCTCTCTTTGGGGACCAGCTCCTCCAGATACCCTAACCTGCTGGCTAGCATGTCCCCTCTTCTTTGTCTCATCTACTGTCCTCTGACAAGAGCAACAAGACCAACAATATTGGAACAAATATCCCTGGGATAATTTCATTTCTTCTTTCTTCTCAACCAACCACTCAGGAGGAGTTGCCCAATGCCAAAATGGCTGGGCATGATGGTGTCCACCTGTAATCCCAGTGCTCAGGAGCTGGAGACTCCCAGGACTGGAGAGGCAGAGGCAGATGGATCTCTGTGAGTTTGCAGCCAGCCTGAATCTCATGTAGACCAAGTATACAGTGAGTTCCAGGATAGCCAGAGATACGTAACAGAGGGAACCTGTCTCAAAATGGGGAAGGGGACCTAGAAGAGGCCTGAGAATCAGGAATTCAAGGTCGTTCTCAGCTACATAGTGATTTGAAATCCACCAAGGATATACGAGATTCTCAAAAAAACAAAAACAAAAAACCAAAAACCCCACCCAAAACAGAGCACCCAAATTCCAAGCTGAAACTGGCTGATGCCGGCTCTGACTCCTACTTTGCCTGGTGTTGACAGAACGCCTGTATGTCAAAAGTCAACCCAGTGTCAGGAGGCAGAACAGAGGACCACAGAGGCAGCATTATATTCCACGGCAGGCAGCCAGAGAATGGTGGATATTATCTCATTCTGTCCTCTAGCTTGTAAGACTGAGCCCTAGAAGGCTGGAGCAACTTGTCCAAGGTCACTGTAAGCATCTGCCAGAGGCAGGACTAGAGCTGGCATCCCTCAGTGGAGCCAGGAGTGCAGAGTCCTGAGCAGAGCCAGCAGGCCTTGCTGATATGGACACTCAGAGGCAGAGGCTGGGGCCCTACATGCCCAAGCCGGTGTGGATAAAACACCCAGCCAGGGATGCTCACATCCCTGTGTAAGGGTGCCTGGCAGAGTAACAGGGGAACTACAGGGAAGGCTGAAGGGACCCACAGGGGATGTCACTTTGACAGCAAGCTGGGAAGGAACCATCAGAAAGGGCAGGAGGGGATCTTCTTTTCTTCTTAGCCCAGGCTGGACTCCATGGATTTTTCTTTTCCATGGGCAAGGATGGGATTTACTTTAAGTAGGGGAAGGATATAACCAGATTTAAATTTTTAGAAATATGGGGTAGGATTATAACTCAGTTAGTGCTCATCTAACATAGAAAGCTCTAGGTTCCATCCCCCAGGCCCACATAAAACCACACAGAGTGAAGAATGCCTGCAATGCCAGCACTAGGAGATGGAAGCTGGAGGCTCAGAAGATCTAGGTCATCCTATGTGTGAAGTTTGAGGCCAGCCTGGACTACATGAGACCCTGTCCCCCAAGAAACAATTTTTAGGAGGTCCCTTCAGCAGTCAGACGAAGTGCACAGGACAGTCGAGGTAGAGACATCCTCTTTGACAGCCTGGTCTCTGTCTACTTTCATGTCATCTTCTAGTGGGAGATCCAAGGAAAAGGGGACACTAGACAGCATGTGGGGTGCCACTCTGGAGAGCCCCGAGTGTGGGGTGAGGATGCTTCAACTCAGAGGCCTCACCTTTCAGCATAGTGTGCTGGTGGGGGTAGGTGGGGGCAGTGGGGGAGGGTCACAGTCAGTGGCTGCTCTAGGATGCCCTGAGGGTGGTGACTCACTGTCCAAACTGAGGATGACGAAGGTTCACTACGTGGCTAGACAGGCAGAGGTGACTGTGAAGGGGGACTGGCCGGGCTCAGCCCTGCAATCTGAATTTGATCACAGTTACTTAGCCTCCTAAAAAGGACTTAGGCGCTTCTATTAATTATTATCATCTCCAGTTAGCTTTTTTCTTCTTTTTTTAAATATTTATTTTTATTTTATGTGAATTGGTGTTTTGCCTGCATGTATAACTGTGTAAGGGTGTCAGATCTTGAAATTACAGACAGTTGTGAGCTGCCATGTGGATGCTGGGAAATGAACTCAGGTCCTCCGGAAGAACAGACAGTGCTCTTAACCGCTGAGCCATCTCTCCAGCCCATAGAGGTCACTTTTTTATGGGTCTTGTATGTCTTAATTTATACATACTGTCAGGCAGTTGAGGCATAAACAGTTTCTTGCCCAGTGGTTAACTTTTGTCACAAATAAATTTTATATGGAGTGTTTTTAATGTCTATCATTTTTTTGAAGTAGATTTGTGCTGTCAGGAACAGACTTGTCTCACTGTCTAGAAACTCTAAGTTTTTAAAATAGTTTAAATGCCATATTCTGTAGGTTTTTGAAGTGTTTGAAGACTACTTAGCTAATTGAAACATATCTTTGTATATCTAAAAAGACCTGACTAGCATGACTATAAATTTGGTTATCATTGATGACTATTAATCTGCATTTCTTAATTATGTATTACAATTTTAAATGAGTTCTATAAACATAATACCTTAAACAAGAGTAGAAATATACATACAGTATAACAAAATTGATCTTAAATTTGTATCAGTAAACCAAAATTTATACCAATGTAAAATATTTTGAGATTAACAGTCATTTTTTGGATTAAAGTAGATTCAATAATCTATCTTTTTTAATCATTTCTATATCTGTGAGAGGGGACTGTGGTCTGGAGCGAGGCGGACCTGTGGTAGCTACATGTAGCTCTTACGGCCATGACACAGCAGTTGTCCGTTAATCTGTCCAGCCTCCTCCTTTGAGTGGTTGTGGCCTAACTGCTGATGGCTGTAATAAGACACACTGTGGATTGGCCAGATGGAACAGTGGTAAGAAGAATGTACCTCTCTTGCAGAAGACCTGAGTGATTCCCAGCACCCACATCAGGCAACTCACAACCTCACAACTGCCTGTAACTCCAGCTCTAGGTAATCTCACACACACACACACACACACACTCTCCAGCTCTAGGTAATTTGATGCCCCTCTGACACACACACACACACACACACACACACACACACACACACACGTTGATTTTTTTTTTAATTAAAATGATTAAAAAGATAAAGACACATAGGTAGCACACACTTTTAATAACAGCACTTGGGAGGCTGGGAAGCAGAGGCAGGAGGATCTCTGTAAGTTCCTGGCCAGTAGGATCTATAGAGCTGGTTCTAGAACAGCCAGGGCTATATAAAGAAACCCTGTCTCGAACCACCCCCCCCAAAAAAAAACCCCAAAAGGATAAATGATATAAACCATTTTTAGTAAATGAACTTCTTTTGAGTCCGAGTCTGACTTTGGGATCCTGGCTAGCCAAGAGCTTGTTATGTAAACCAGGCTGGTCTTGAACTCAGAGATCTGCCTGCCTCTGCTTCCCTAGTGCTAGGATTAAAGGCCTGAGACACTAAACACATCACAAAATAAAACAAAAAGCTCAGAATGTAGCTTAGTGGCAGAGTTCTGGCCTAGCGAACAAGTTCGGGCAAGCAAAAATACCAAGCCAGGTGTGGCCACTCATTCCTCAAATTCTTGTGCTTGTCAGGAGGATGAGCCCTCAAGGCCAGCCTAGGCTACATAGTGACACCATCCCAGAAGACACACTAATCTTTTCCCTGATGCTTTTCACATTCCCTGCCACCCCCATGCCATCTAGAGTCAATGTTTGAGGATCTCAGTGGCTTCCACTTGGTCTGGGCTTCTTTGGCTCCCAGGCCTGCTTCTCATCACTGCTCGGAACATGTACTTTCCTTTGAAATGTCTCTCCCAAGTTACTTTGGTCCTTAAAATGACAGTGTGGGATGTGGTAGATGGGCAACAGCAGGGTTGTATGACGAAAAACAACAAACAAAAAACCAGAAACTTAAAACATTTAGATCTTACTTATTGGTTTTTGGAGACAGGGTTTCTCTGTGTAGCCCTCCCTGTGTGGAACTCACTCTGGGCGTGTCTGTGCATGTGTGTCCTGGGACTATTTCTGTAGATCAGGCTGGCCTCAAACTCAGAGATGTGCCTGCCTCTGCTTCTCAAGTGCTGGGATCTCACACCACCATGCCTGGCTTTGTTTTTTTGTCCTCATAAACAATTTGTGGTTTCTCTTTCATGTGCTGACTCTCAAGATTCCCAGAACCTCTTGCCTCCTTTTCCCAAGTGCTGGGATTCCAGCTGTGCCCGTTAGTGCTGGTGATGAAACCAAGGCCATCACAGTCCCAGGCAATCATTCCACCAACTGAGCTACCTCAATGAAAGAAAAAGTTGTTTTCATTGTGAGGTTTATTTATAGGAGCATGGGCACTTTACCAGTGGCCACACCACTGAATAGAATGTCCTTCTCTCCCAGCAACCAAGAATTGCCTAAAAATTCCTGGGTGGCATGGGTGGGGGGCTACAAGCTCCCTCACTTTTCTGAGAGAGGATCTTTTGCAGCCCAAATTGTCTTTGAATTCTGTATGTGGCTGATGACCTTTAATTGTTCCTGATCACTGAAGTGTTAGGATTAAATGCAAGAACCATTACAGCTGGCTAAATGTTAATGTTGGTACCTTTATTTTTTTGTTGGGTGAGAGGGTAAGGGAATTTCTTTTCTTTAGAGATAGATTCTTCCTATGTAGCCTTAGCTGGCCTGTAACTCAATTTGCAGACCTGGCTCACCTTGAACTCAGAGATCTGCCTACTTCACCCTCCTGAGTGCCTGGATTTAAGGCTTACACACACAGCTGGCTTCGGTGGGTTTTTGTTGTGACTTTCCTGTGTCAGCCTCCTAGGAGCTGGGCTTGTTTCTGCCATCACATCCAGTTGTTTGTCTCTCTGGAACATGACTGTCCCCCCACCAGCCTGAAAACTTTACCCTGCTTGAAGCATCTCCCCGTATTCGAACCTCCCTCCTTAGATGACTTTCTGGCGGCTGCTCCTGCCTTTCATTTCTCCAAGTGGGAACCATTCTATGCTTAGCTGCCCAAATTACCTTAAAATTTGCTGGGTACATTGGGAGGAAGGCTGAGAAAGTTCAAGTGCTTTCCCATGGTATATTTGAACCAGGGACTATAGTGCTCAGTTTCTAGAAGACTCTGTATTAGGTAGGTCCTTACCCTGTGCCCCCTGGTCCCTAACCAAGTTTAATACACAGCTACCTCTTTTAGTCTTTTCAAGACAAGGTTTATTTGTAGCCCTGGAACTCATTTTGTAGACCAGGCTGGCCTCAAACTCAAGAGATTGGCCTGCCTCTGCCTTCAGAGTATTAATTAAAGGTGTGCCACTAAAGCCTGGCATTTTTTTGAGACAGGCCTCTCTATGTAGCTCTGGCTGACCTGGAACTATGTAAAGACCTCAAACTCACTAGTTCTGTTTACCTGCCTCTGTATGCTGGGATTAAAATTATGCCACACTTGGCTATTATACATTATTTTGTCCCTACCTTTTAATTGGGTCTTCTCTGTCCATGTATTCTGGGCAATCCCTACTCCCAGAAATAGGCCATCTGCCATTTATTTTGTTATAAAACTGCTTTGAGGGGGCTGGAGAGATGGCTCAGCGGTTAAGAGCACCGTCTGCTCTTCCAGAGGACTCGGGTTCGACTCGGGTTCGATTCCCAGCACCCACATGGCAGCTAACAACTGTCTGTAGTTCCAGTTCCAGGCAAACACCAAGGCAAATAAATAAATAATAAATAGTTTAAAAAAAAAACTGCTTTGATCTCAAGCTTAGGCAGTGTTTTTTAACACCTTCAGCATTCAATGCTTTGCTCAAGGCCGTAAGTGGCAGAACCAAGTCTATTCTAAAACTTGGGAGTTCACTCAGCAACCCCCATAGCAGTAAGCAGTGCATGGAAATCCCACCTCCATCGACTAAACAGGCCTGTACCATGGTGTCCTGCAGAGAAGCCTCACCTTCTCCACAGGGTTCCTTTGCCTGGGCTTGAGTTAACCACTTTAGCACCTTGTCTATTGTCTTACGGTGCCTGTGGTTAGTAGACACTTTTTTTTTTTTTTTTGCACCGATGTGCAGCATAGGTAGGGACTCAGCTGATGGGGACTTGGTTAGTAAGGCCTTTGCCACAGCTGTTCTCAATCTGGAGCCGAAACTCTGGAATCTCTGAAGGAGCATTAAAGATGTAGTTTTCTGATTCAGTGTGTAGTGGGACTCAGGAATCTGCATTTTAACACCCTGGATTGCTCTACATTCCTGGGAAGACTGTCCCACTTAGGCAGGATTATTTCCTGCAATAATTAGCGAAACACTGCACACAGCTGAGGAAAATCAGAGAAATACCCTTTTGTTTCTGCCAACTTGACAGGTGTAAAATTCTGCCAGGCTACTTGCCACAGGTGCATGCTCCCCACGTGCTCCTTCTCTGTGGGTGTCATCCCAGGCTCGACGCAGGACCCTCCTCCAACCCCCCCCAGCAGCAGCTGTGGCCCTCCTTCCCACCCTTGCTTCCCCTTCCTCCTAATCCCTGCCCCCACCCCCTCCCTAAATATTTTATTGTTCTAAGTTTTCCCAGCCGGATGGGGGTAGGGGAACCACTGGCCAGACGGGCAGGATGCTCTCCATTCATCCTGTCCTACTGAATGGGCAGTTTTTCCAACTGAGAAAACCCTGTATTCTCTACCAGAGAAATAGGCAGAGGCCTCTCTGGAACTTGGTTGGGGAGATGTCACTCCCAGGAAGAGACCCCGGTCTTCGTAAACATCCCAAAGCAGGCCCAACCTGCCGTTCCTTTGTTGGGGCAGAGGGAATGGAATGTGGCCGATAAGGCAAGGAAAGCTAGCAGAGAATAACTAGCGTGCGCGGCCCACCCTTCCCCTCAGGCCTCCCGCAGCCCGCACTGAAGGGGCAGGAAGGAGAAAAGAAAGGAAGGACCAGCAGTTTAGGATAGCAATTCCCAGCTTTTCAAATACGAAGCATTTTTAACCAATCCATTTTTTAATTCTTAAATTCTTGACATTACAGAACTAAACTGAAATTTATTAACATTCCACTCTTACATTTCTTATCGACAAACAGAAATAAAATCCATGAGCCAAAAAACCCAAACAAAACTAAAAACAGGGAAAAGCTTATAAAACTAAATATGGATTCCAGCATTAACAGCTGAACAGAGAA